>PVKM010008198.1:0-39566 GCA_004027735.1 Carollia perspicillata
ACTGCAGAATGGATGTTGTGTTAGCAGGCATGAAAACACTCATCTCATTGTACATCTCCCCATCAGAGCTCTCGGGTGACCAGATACATTACAAATGAGCAGGAATATTTGAAAAGAATCTTTTTTTTTTAGCAGTAGGTGTCAACAGTGGGCTTTAAATAGTCAGTAAACCATCATGCTGTAAACAGATGTGCTGCCATCCAGGCTTTGTTGTTTTATTTCTAGAACACTGGCAGAACAGATTTAGCTTAATCCTGGGGGGCCCAAGGGTTTTTTTTTTTTAAGATTTTATTTACCGACCGATTTTTAGAGATAAGGGAAGGGATGGAGAAGGAGAGGGAGTGAAACATTGATGTGAGAAAGAAACATTAGGTTGCCTCTCACACTTGCTCCGAGAGGACCAAACCCACAACACAGGCATGTGCCCTGACCAGGAATTGAACTGGCGACTCTTTGATTTGTGGAACCATGACCAACCCACTAAACCACACAGGGTAGGGCCCAAGAATTCTCAAATAGTCAATAAGAATTGGCTTCAATAAAGTCACCAACTGTATTTGTCCCTAATAAGCAAGTCAGCCTATCCTTTGAAGTTTAGAAGTCAAGCAATGACTTTTCCCTAGATGTGAAAGTCCCAGATAGCTTCTAAAAAAAGAAAGAAAGAAAAGGAAAGGCTATTTTACCTATAGCTAAAACCTGTTGTTTAGGTAGCCACCTTCATGAACCACATTAGCTGGATCTACTAGATAATATTGTGCAGCTTCCACATCAGCAGTTGCTGTGTCACTTGCACCTTTATTTTATGGAAGTGGTTTCTTTTTTAAACCTCAAGAACCAACCTCTGCTAGCTGCAAACTTTTCCTCTGCGGCTCCCTCACCTCTCTTAGCCTTCATAGAATTAAAGAAGCTTAGGACCCTGCTCTGAATTAGGTTTCAGTTTAAGGAAACGTGGTTAGTTCGATCTACTCAGACCACTGAAACTTTCTCCATATCAACAATAGGCTGTTTCCTTTCATATCATTTGTGTGTTCTCTGCAGTAGCACATTTAGTTTCCTTTAAAAACTTTTCTTTTGCATTCGCAACTTGCCTAGCTTTTGGCCTGTCTAGGCTCTCGACTTGCCATCCTCACTGAACTTCATCATTACTAGCTTTTGATTTAAAGCCAGGGATGTGTGACTCTTCCTTTCATCTGAACACTTGGAAGGCATTGTAGGGTTATTAATTGGCCTAATTTCAATATTGCGTCTCAGGGAATGAGGAAGCTCAAGGAAGGGGAGAGGGATGGTGGGTGGCTGGTCAGTGAAGCAATCGGAACCCACACAACACTTCCCAAATGAATGAGCTGTCTTCTATGGACACGGTGTGCTATCCCCCAAAGCACTTACAATAGTAACACCAGAGATGACTGATCACAGACCACCATAACAAATATAATAATAATGAAAAAGTTTGAAATACTGTGAGAATACCAAGCTGTGACACAGAGACACAAAGTGAGCAAATGAGGTTGGGAAAATTGTGCCGATAGACTTGCTTGTAGCCGGGTGACCTCCAATTTATAAAAACATGCAATATCTGTGAAGCACAACAAAATGAAGCACAATAAAACAAGGTATGCCTGTAGAGCCAGAGCATTTATTTCAAAATACCTTTCACTGAGGAGCACTTTTGTCTATGAAAATTTATGAACTCTCTGAACTCCTAAAATGAAAGAAAGCAAAAGGTAGAAAAGATTGCCATCATCACACATGACAAGGAGGGGCTTCACTACGCATTCCCATAAGATACCGCACTATTCGCTAAGGACCTGGATCTCTCCCCCTGACTCGCACACAACCGTGCATGAGTGCAGCATCCATGTGAGGGCCAATCCGAATGCAGCCACAGCAGGTGAAGCACAGACGGCACGACCCATTGCTCTGCGCTTTTGTTCTCTCCTCCTCTGATGTGTATTACTTAATAACCTTCCTCCCAGAGATGATTAATAACACACATGATGGCTTTTTCTTTAATTAGCAAATGATTTGGGTATAAGGCTGTGTCCTGCCTTGTATTTCCCAATCATCAGATGATACTATCCAGTATTAACCCATCCCATTTCAATGAAACGGTAAATGGTCCCCACAGATTGAACAACAAACAGATGAACAAACAAAAATACCCTCGGCTTACTGGCATTTTAACAATTTGATTTTAAACATGCAGAAGATAATAAGTAAAAATATCAAATGGACTCATCTACTGACTGAGTTTCACGATTAAGTTCAAAAAGGAAAAATGGGGAAAAAGCATGAATCCATCTTAACCAGTTCTCTTCCAGAATAGAAACCTTTTAAATGCATAATTGAAAGCAGTTATTTAAATTATTTCTTCTTTATTGTATATTACTTCATTAATTAGTTGATTCATTAATTCCCTAAAACCTTACACAGACATGTAATACACAGAATATATGAGTGGAACTGCAATATTTAAAGTGACAGCAGCCCTGGCTGGCATAGCTCAGTGGATTGAGCATGGGCCTGCGAACCAAACGATCATGGTTTGATTCCCAGTCAGGGCACATGCCTGGGTTGCAGGCCAGTTCTCAGCAGGGGACGCACAAGAGGCAACCATACATTGATATTTCTCTCCCTTTCTCCTTCCCTTCTCCTGTAAAGATAATTAAATAAAAATCTTTGAAAATAAATAACTAAATAAAGTGACAGCAGACGCTTCAAGCCTGAGCACAATCCAACCGGATGCCCCACTGAGGCTTGAGCTTGCTGCTTGACACCACCTGTCATAAAGAATATAGCTATAAGACAAAAGTTAAATTTAATAACTTTTATTTTAAAACAGAGCCACTCCTTCATGCATGTACATGGTTTTCTCATCATAAGGAGAGAAGATGATGGTAGAAGAGAAGCACTTTAAGAGAACATTATGTCAAGAACTGTGAAGGTTCTCTTTGTAAGGTAATTACCAGGCACCACAGTTTCAGGGATGCTGACCTATGACATGAAATTCCAGGCTCATATGCAAATGACTTTATTACTCACACGAGAAAAACAGCCAGAGGATTAATATTTGTGCCAGTCCCTTGAACCCAAATTTCTAATGCAAAGAGGATTTGCTGATACCTGCAGAGACGGTGGTTGCATTACAGAGGAGGAACCCCGTGCTTAGAAAACCCGGGTCTTTTATAACGAGTAGTTAGCCCACCAGATCTTTGTCCCGGAAGTGAACAAACCTGCCTTTGCTCTGGATGGAGACACCATTTCTATCTCCTGAGGCCACTTGCTATACAAACATCTTCGAAAAGACAGTTCAAAACAAAGGCAGTGCTTCTGCTCACAGGATGCATGGGAATGCAAGACACCCACAGAGAATCGTCTTTGGGCACATTAAGCCTACAGCTGGAAGGGAACCTGGGTAAATAATTATCAAAAATGTACGTAATGTTCTCTCCACCTTTTTGAATATCTAAATATTATTTCTAAAACTCATATGAGAAAATATTAAGGAATTGTACTGAGCCTTTGACACTAGTTGAAGTCTTAATTCAACTAGTGCCATTTTAATAAACGTATAAATTAAAAGCAATCATTTTTCTTTTTACTCGCAATGGAGGGATATCTAGTATCTTCCCTGAAACACTCACTGAAGCCTCATTACAGCATGCCAGAGTGAACCAGAGAACCACCCTGTGTCAGGCAGCCAGGAGCCAGCACCATCAAAGGAACGAACGCTCACAGGCAGCAGGAATGACTCAGCCGCCGCAGAAACCGACTACCTGCTCGGAATCTGATCGCTGCTCTGACAGCAAAGGAACACTTGTGATGTTCTCAGTAACGGTGATTAATGCCAGCTTCTGACACTTCAATTAAATTGTTTCACCCGTTTCCTCATTTTTCTTGCATAATCCTGGGGAAAAAAAGTGCAAGGTGGTGGTTCGGAATTACAAGGCCACTGAAATCTCAAGTACAAAGCAATATTATTTCTTAGTAGGGACAGTGGGATAACATCTGTCATCCTTCTGGACAGCTAATGGAGAGAGAACTTCTCTCCAAAGCTTGATTGGTCAGGCAATTTTCCTCTATGTGATTACAGTACCTAGCTTGTAGCACTATATGTTGTTTAAACATAAAGGTGTCTATTTACTTGTCTAAATCTCCACAAAGGTATGTTTAAAAAATTAAAACAAGATTTGAACCATAGCCTTGACTATATACCCAACACATTCAGTACAAAGCTATAGATTTATAATTAGCATATGCAGAATCAAAAATTTAATGATCAGGTAAGAGATAAGCTGCACTGCCCACCTCCATAAAAATGGAGATCAGTAGAAATTAAAGTTACTTTGAAATCATCTTGCCGAAAGATGAGAAGTACATGCATTCACATATGCACACATATACGCATTTCTACCTACAAAGAAGCATGTATAACAGTGCATTCACAATGCTTAGAAGACACGTAGCACCAAAGGCACCAAAGGTTTCAGTAGTTTAAATGATTACGATGTCTACTTATGTAATTAGAATAACAGTTACTCAGATCATTTAGATTCATTATTGCCCTTACAACCTTTACCTCTTTCAAAATGCCAATTCAATCCCCCTTCAATTAGGAGTAAATCATTTTAGGACAAGCTGCTTTCCTGAGATAGCTACACTTCTTGCATGTTTGTTGAACTGGCTCAAACAATGATGCCTAGCTGATGGTAAGCACCATGTTTGCTATGGAAAGGCAACTATTTCAACATCAACACAGCACTTGCCTCTGGAACCAAAAATGAGAATGAGCATATTTCTCCAGAGTTCACTGCTCATGTGATTAGACACTGAACTTCCAGTGTCAAAAGTGTGCAGTGGAGGTATAGGTAGAAAGGATAGCTAATGTATTTGAGAGTTTCCATTTCTAAATCTGCTGTCCTACAAAATTAGGGAGGTATCCTGTTTAATGCTATGGGAGAAAGCCATCTTCTGTTATGATCAAGTTGCATATGGAGTGCTATTTCACTTATTTAAGAACTCACTGGTCAATTCTTCCATGTGCCCTGACCAGGGATCAAACCCACAACCTTGGTGTATCAGGATGATGCTCTAACCAATTGAGCTACCCAGCCAGGAATGGATAGCATATTTTTCACCTTTATTTTCTGAGTTTGCTGATTTACAAGCAGACACTTTAATTTCATACCTTGCCAGCAGGTATACTCAGGGAGGGTCTGAGTTATCACTTAGATGAAGGCAGTGCACAAGGCAAGGCCCTCGCCTCACGCAGACTAACCCTTGACCCGTTTGCCCTCACCATTCGGTCCTGGCGCAGGCACAACCCCTGCCACCCCACAATAAATATGCACACAGCTGAAAATGGGAAGTACAGGTTTCCAGCAAAGTGCTCACTGTGAGTAGCAATGATGGACACTTTGAAATCATTTTTTAGTGACCAAGCATAAAATGCAGTGTGCAAACAGTTCCTTCTGAATACACTTCCCTATTTTTTACTGTGTCCTCTTGCTTTCTATTGAAGGTATAATATATATTGTGCTAAAAAAAGATTCAAGAATAACTTCCTGTTCTATTCAAGTTAGGGTTTATGAGCATGCAGTTAATTATCAGCACAATAATAGTGATGATATAATAAAGTGACACCAGAAACAGAAACTATAGGATTCAGTTGGGCTTCAGTTGCTTTGTTTGTCCTATAGCACCATCTGGACATCAGGACGGGGGAACTCTGGCCCCAGGTCTACCACACAGTAATTAGTTGTGCAGTTTGAATAAACTACTTTATAATTTTGTGCTTCACTTTTCTGTTCTGCGAATGGTCAGTATAAGGCATTCCATCCTTATCGTTTTTAGGTATTTCTGAGAATTTAAGAACACTCAATTCCTTCTTGGAATGCTTCCTTACACAGAGTTTTTCTTTGTTTTCCTCCAAGTGTCCTGCTATGGCACCCTTCTTCCTGAATTTTTATAACATCTCACCCGGACACCTGGAACAGCCTTATTCTTCATCTCTCTCCTTTCTTTTCCTCTGCCTCCAACCTGTTTTAACCACAGCTGACATATCGGTCTTCCTGACTCCTATCACTGATTGGGGCAATTTCCTGATCAAAAAAAATGTTAATTTTCTCAAGTGCCTGAAAAAACAAGGAATTGAACAAAAGGGGAAATTACTACCTTACATGCACAACGATGACTCCAACCGCACAGCCCTTGTGCATAACATCGGGAGGTGGGAGTCACCCATGCTCCTCACAGCTGTAGCTAGATAATCCTCCTGCCCCCCTCACTGAAAATCCTCAGCCTCCAGGAGCACGCTACCAAACCATACCATCCATATTAATGCAACTGCAGCCAACTCACCATTGGTTCACTCGTCTTCTTTTCTTAAATATTTGAGTTCTTATCTCATTGCTCACTCTCTCCACTAGTCCTGAAAAATGCTTGGTAATTACAATATCCACATAGATAACCATGACAACACAGTAACTTCTGATTTTTATTGTTGTTGTTCAAGTACAATTGTCTCCATTTTCTACACAGTAACTTCTAAGTAGTTTGATCTCATCTCCTTCACTCCACCATGGCCCATCTCCACTAAGCCACCATCTTTTTCTCTCCCCTGCCTAATTTATATTCTCACCTCTATCTCTACCAAACTTAAATTCCATAGCCCATCATTATGATCCCTTTCTTCCACCCACTCTCACATTCCTTTCATTCTTATGACTTTTCATGCCTGGAAAAATCCAACATTGGTAAAAAATTCCATCTGGTGTCTACGCTGTTCCTGCCTACCTGAAGATGCTGGGGGGGAACCAACAGCCATATTTAATTGGTCTCCACTTAAATTAAGGTAATTTACCTCAAGGGGACCCAACAATCACATTGCACTTACAACATGTCCTCTTTCTAAATGTGGACGACTCCCAAATGTTTATATCCTGGCCTTCACTCCTGACCTGCAGGTTCATATTTATTACTGAATTCTTGTTATGGCCATTGGGATGTCTTGTAAATAGGTCAGACATAACATAGGCAACAACGGACTCTGAATTTCACTCCCCTCCCCACACGCCTGCTTCTCCCAGTTTTCCCTTCCTTACTAAATAGCAACAGGGTGGATGTTGCAGTAATTCAGGCTATCTATGCTATTTTTCAAACACACCAAGCATGCTGCTGGTCAGGACCTGTCCTCAGCCTTAAAGTCTGTTTCCTGCTATTGACATAGCTCGCTCTTTCATGTCATTTGCTTTTGCTCAGTGAGACCACCATTGATCCCCTTCTCCCAGCATCCTTATGTTTTCCCTCCAGGTTTATTTTTATCTATTGCCTTGGTCAATATTTTACTTGTAAGTCTTTCATACTAATTTTTTATTGCCTTTCTACTGTGACTAGAATATGAACTCCATGAGATACCAATACCACTTATTACAATGGCCAAAATTTGATGACACCAAATGCCAGCAAGAATGTGGAGCAACAGGAATTCTCATTCATTGCTCGTGAGAATACAAAATGATACAGCCACTTTGGAAGACAGTGTGTGGTTTCTTACTAAACTAAGCATACTCTTACCCTACAAACCAGCAGTTGTGCTCCTTGGTATTTACTCAAAGGATCTATAAACTTATTTCCAAACAAAAACTAGTACACATATTTTTATACAAGCTATATGCATAATTACCAAAACTTGAAAGAAACCAAGACATCCTTCAGTAGGTAAATGGATAAACTAAAGTAAATCCATCCCTGGCTGGTGTAGCTCAGTGGATTGAGCACAGGCCTGTGAACCAAACAACCACAGTTCAATTCCCAGTCAGAGCACACGCCTGGGTTGCAGGCCAGTTCCCAGCAGGGGACACACAAGAGGGAACCATACGTTGATATTTCTCTCCCTAACCCTTCCCCTCTAAAGATAAATACATAAAATCTTTAAAAAAAACTGAAGTAAATCCAGTCAATGGAATATTATGCAATGCTAAACAGAAATGAACCATGAAACAATACAGAAAAAAACCTTAAATGCATATTACTAAGTAAAACAAGCCAATGAATTATAATGGGATATATATAATAATGGATAGGTATCATTATGCATTCATCCAAACCCACAGAATGTATAACACCAAGAGTGAACCCTAATGTAAGCTAAGGAATTTTGCTGATGGTGTGTCAATGCAGGTTCATCAATTGTAACAAATGTAAACACTCTGGTGAGGGGTGTCCATAATGGGGGAGGCCATGTATGTTTGGGGGTAGAGGGTGCATAGAATCTCTGTACCTTCCCTTCATTTTGCTCTGCTCTTAAAAGTAAAGTCAATTAAAAAAACTTCCCTTCTCCTCTATCAATTTATGCTTATACTATTGTATGGGACTATGGCAAAGATTTAATATGAGGTAAGTACATTGCCCAGTATACAGAGGATTTCAGTGATAGTTATTATTAGTAGCAGTAGGGCTAGTGAATTGCCCTGTTTTTGGTGTAAAACAGCTCACTAACCTGATGGTCAACTTTTCATTCACCCTTTTTTATGAATATCAGTGTCTTTATTACTATTTGGCCACCTGTGTTATACACATAGTCCTTTTAATTTGCCTGTGGCTCTCATTAGATTTATTGCCCAGAGGTGCAGGACCAGCCTTCTCTCTCTTTGCAGCTCTGTAGAGCACCCAAGGCAGCCTACTTACTCCACGCAGAGAGTTTTAATAAGTTTTCAACCCTGGGGATATTTTTTCAGAGTTAAAATTGTTATGGAAAAGCACAGACTGACAAATGGGCTGCGAAGGCCTGGGCAGTGAAGATTTACAGCAGGAATGGTATTTCTCTTCCCGGTAGAGCAATCGCTGTGTTCTCTTTCAGATATTCAGAGGCTTTGCAAAATGTATGGGAATAACCAAGACATCTATAATCTCTCCTTTTATCCCATTTACTGAAGCACTCATTTCAGGAACTTCAGAACAAACAGCACTGCAAATACACCTCTGCCCTAGGTGTTTGCTCCTGTCGTCTTTATATCTGAAAGCTCTTGCTCTTCAAAATTAATATCAAATAAATTTTAACTCTTGTGGAAAATGAAATTATACCATATCACTTAAGTGATAAATTCTGAAGTAAAACTGCTGGATGAGCAGAAAAATAAATATGCTGTCGGTGGGGTGGGGGAGACCTTGCTCTTTAGCATTTCTCATATCCCCAAATACCTCCTCCGTGAAGGCTAATGAAAAGTCTGTGGTAACGGAGGGCCGTGCGTGTCAAAGCCCTGTTAAAGCTACTCATCCGTGCGCTAACACAAGATGCTACCGACAAAACATCAAAACACACCATCATGACTAATGTCAAGCCTGCCTCTAGACCCCTCAGGGGCCTCTCAATTAGCTCTAGCAGCTGTAATATGTGTACATTACCATCAGACAATGCTAATTTAAAAAATCGAATTAAATATTAAGAAGGCAGTGCAAATCCTTTCCGTTGGTTTTGTACCACAATTAGAGAGAGTTGGTCACGCAGACCAAGGGAATGTTATCACTGGCTCACAGAATACCGTAAGTGGCACTGCAACAGGGAATGTATCGAACTGCAGACAGGACGCGTTTTATAGGTACTAATTGTTGGCCCTTCTCTTAATGAGAAAATCTCAGACACCCAATTTCCATCATAATGTAATCTGCATACATTTGTTACAACCACCTATTGCATCTTTAATGCCTTTTCCACACCAGAGCAAAGAGCTTCAGGGAGGAAATTCTCAGTGCACTGTTCTAGAAAAGCCCAAACTGTCAGATTCTAGAAAGAGAGTAACTGTACCTTAATCTTTCTAGCAAAAGGAAATAATTTCTGTATCTGCAAAGTGTCCAACTGCCTGCCAATCACAGTAAACAGGTTTATTAGTCCCTCTGCAGATAGATGCTCTTTCCAGCCCCCAAACACCATTTGTCTTAATCCCCCACCATACTTACAGCTACATTCTCCAAAGCTATTGCCCACTCCACCAGCACTTCTACGTCAGCGCTCCAGTGAGGGCTACAGTATGGCGAGGGCTGCTATCCCCCTTCTCAGCGCTTCTCCCTTTCTCCTCTTTCGGGAGCCATGTGGTCTTCTCCGGCCCACTGCCTTTCAAGTTATACTTCCAAACAAACCTGTTCCCTTCCTACCTTACAGGCTGTTCCCCATGACCTCCGTTTCTAGAAATGATCGCAAATAACTAGTACATCTTCAAAACAGACAGAAGAACCAAAAGACTCCGATTAATGTCAATTCAGGCAAATCACAATCTTTTAAGGCTGACTTGAAGTATCCAAAAAAAAAATTCCCCATGTTTCACTTCTGTGTCAGTAGGTAGAGTAACTTTTGGTTTTCAGTTTATCTTTCTTCCCTTCTACGTTGTGTTCTTTTTCGGGCCTCCCTCTCTCTTTCTCTCCCTGCCCCCACCCCCACCCCCACCTTGTCTCTATTGGAAACCATACAAGCTCTTAGCTCTTTCAGGGAATAATTCTAAAAGCTGAGACCTATTGATATAAATACTAAATATACAGTTGCTGCTTTGGAAAAGGAACTTGTTACCTGATAACAAACTTTCCATAATATCTCCTGTGACAAGGGCCAGAACTCTAAATATGAACGTGCTACATGTGTGAGCAGCCTCCCCAGCAAACACTCATTTCCCTGGTTAGACCTTCCTAATGGCCACAAGTTGTCTATTTGATGGATCCACCATCTTGCTCCTCTTTTTTGGCTGAATTTTCTTTAACACTCAGCACCTGCCCAATTAGCATAGGGATTTCTCATTAGAAGGTTCCTCTATCTCCACTCCTTCCCAGGACCTTAAACTTTGAATCCTGACGCTGCCCTGACAAAGCCATGATGAAAGAGTGATTCGCAGCTGCTGAGAAACAGGGAGCATTCTGATTTAAGCAAACCTGCGATTACAGGTTAACTTGAAGTTGTTCAGCATGTCTTTTGGGGGGTTCTATGATTCAAAGCAGTTTTATGTGATTTCAAGGTTGAATTCTAAATGGGCTGCATCTAAAGAAATTTGCCTCGAAGTTTTATTTGTCATAAAATTTTAGAACAAAAAGTAGTATTAGCCAAATGGAAAGTTAAGTGATTCTTATCAGCATACATATTAAATAAAGAATAAGTATATCTGGATTTACACACTTCAGATGATAGACAGTTGTTGTTTTTGAATAGGACAGATTATATTTAAGTACAGTTATTTCAATCATTAGGCATATTTTACTTAAGTTTTTACATAGTATGAAGATGGACAACATTGTAGATTGTGGGGGGGTGGAGGTGGAAGAGGGTATGGGAATATAAATGTTAATGGAATAAAAATACAATAAAACATGAACTATTAAAAAAGTTTATGTGACTAAAAACTACTACTCTATGACTGCTGGGTATTCTATATAAACTCTATATTCGTTACTTATCAAAAGCTTTTGGTTAAAAAATATCCAAGCCATTTATTTAAAATAGTGATACATTTTTAAACTACAGTAGCAAACTGAACAATTCTATGCTTATCTTTTTGCAGACAATAAGTTAAACAGGTATTTCTGATATCAACAACTAAACCATCTGTAATTCATAGATTAAACAGGGATATCTCGAGACAACCTTCATCAGAGTTTTCAAGGCTGAACTAGAACTTCAAGAAGGCAGGGCCAGAAATGAGTAAACGTCATTTTCCTAAGCTGAAAGGCCTCCATGCTGATACCCTCAGTGTCTCCAGTGCTGCTGACCCTGAACCCAGAATGTCTGGGACTGGCTGCCAAAAGCATGCAGCAGCTGACCTTGTGAAGAACCCTCTACTACTGGGAAGCAAACAGTCCTACACCCCATTCCAAGCGGACCAACAGTAAAGACATACTCTGGATATCTTTAAATTTTAAAAAGTGCGTGTGTACGTACACTTTTTAACTCATTTTTAACCTCTTAATTCTGGTTCTTTTACCTTGGTGGTAATGATACTTGCAGTTATGTAGCGGGTCAGTACATATGATTTTGAAATTGTATTTCACATTGCCTAAGCAAAGCACAGAATGATAACCTTCTCTGCTATAAAAGCAAAACATGTGTTTCTATTATGCCTCACTTTTTTTCTCTATTTTATTTATGAGATATCATTGACAAAAGTTTTGTGTTTCTGTTTCAGAGCAAGTATGTCAGGTATATTTATAATGATTCCTAAGGTTTTCATGAAGGCACTTCTTTAATGGAGTTACGATCACTCACTAAAGAGGCTGGAACTGGAAAGCATTATTCTAAGTGAAATAAGCCAGGAGGTAAAAGACAAATACCATAGGATCTCACCTTTAACAGGAACCTAAGCAACTAAACAAACAAGCAAGCAAAATATAATCAAAGACATTGAAATAGAAAATGGGATGACAGTAACCAGAGGGGAGAGGGGAGGGGATTTCGGGGAAAGGGGAGGGGATTATAGGAACAAGTATAAAGGACACATGGACAAAAACTAAGGGGGATGGAAATGGGAGGGAGGTGGGGAGCACTGGGGGGGTGGACTGAGACGGGAGTAAATGACAGAAAATTGTACTTGAATAACAATTAAAATAAAATTTTTAAAAAAAGAGGCTGAGTGTCGGTAATACTACAGATGAAAACACTGGGGTATGATGAATATTGTTGTACATTAATTTTGAACCAAGAAGGTGAAAAACATTATAAATTAATTCTAAATTTCAAGCCTAATACAATTTTCAATTCCAATCAGCAAATATTTATTGAATGCCTAATTTGGACATTCACTAACACAGTTAATGATCTGTTTGAACAATGTTCTGAATCTAACACAAACACTATGCTTTTTAAATTATTCTTCTCTAAACCTTTTATATAAAACTTAATGACTTAAACTTCTGAAGTAGAACATGACTATTCCAATGTTGAGCTCATTTCAATCTCAAGATCATTTTGCATATATTTTCAATAATATAAATCACAGTTATATCACAGAAAAAGAGGTAATAATGTATTTTAAACATAAATTTCTGCTAAAAGTAGGGGTAGGGAGAGTTCTGTGTAAATGTGTCCAATCCAAATCTCTGAAGACATTGCCACAGATGTAGGCAAGCTATACTGTTGCTTTACCTCTGAGCATCTCCTGATGCCAGCTGGGACATACATGAAGGCTAAGATGATTATCAGACTCTTAAGGTAATCCTTTAGGTAGGAGGACCCACATTTACTGATGTCTCTTTCTCAATCTGATTTCTGTAAGAGCAACCTGATAACAGCACGGCTAAATATACTTCTTATGTATTCTCTTATACACTCAGCTTAACTAGTGACCATCAGGAAACCCTATTGTTGAATCTTCCAACATACATGAAAGCTAAAAATATTTTCCATACTTTCCCTGTTAACATGGGTTTTAATAATTCAGACTAACTCCATGTCTTTCAGATAGAAAAAAAAGACACTAAAATGCTAAATCTCCATGGTTTTCTATGAAAAGCTTAAAATTTAGCCAATGGGTACATGAAGCAATATCCCCATATTTTATCTCTGAAACACTAAAATTGTGGATTTTTACTGAGTATTTATATTTTAGTTCCATCTGGCATATGAGGAATTTCCTGTTGACCATAAGCTTTTCTCTATCTCTATCGCCATCAATCTCTGCTCACAGAAACTGAAGCATCTCCTCTGGGCCCTAAAGCATAACTGGGAAAAGGAATGGGGTATTGATAGAGAAACTGAGCCATATCCAGGCTCATTAGGATTCATCTTGAAAGCTAGACTATTGTTCATAATGAACAAGAAAAATGAGAGTAGAATGGATATGAGGGGACCTAGAAGAGCAACTAGAAAGATTGTTATGTATATGGCTGGAATCCAAATAATATGTTCCTTCTTTTATCAATAAGGTAGCATGTTTGCATCTGTTTGTGACTCAGGTAAGGCCAGAAATTGTAACTTTAAATTGGTGACTTTCTAGATCCTGTTCTAGGTGAGGAAACTGGTATTTGACAAAGACTACTTAATAAACACACTAGTTCCTGTCCTTTAGACATCAGGTATCTAAAGCTTGACTTTGATGTCAGATATAAAACATACATACCCCAAATTACCAACAAATCATCATGCAGTATAATTTCATCATTTGCTTTTAGCTTCCATTGAAAATCAATACATAAAATAATCTTATGAAGAATATTTTTGCATATTTTATAAATTTATTGTTCAGATATTATAATGTATTGTCCTTAACTCTTGTGTTTGGATCCATGAAATAACACCTTTATAGTTTTAATGCCCAAAACACTGCATTCTTTCAATAACCTGTATTTTCTTTCAATAACTTAGATATTTTTTGTTGTCTGATATTAAAAATCAAACAGCAGTCCTTTTTACATACTTGTCTTGCTTTTGAAAAGCTCAGGGCTAAATTTTAGGCTCAATCATATGAACTAGATTTTCTTATATATTAGTTTTCTATTTTGTATGATTTCTAATTATATATTTTTATTATAAGTTCTTTGTTTTATACCTTTGTCAACAAAACACACTGTAAATGAATGGAATATACTTTTAAAGAAGCTGGTTGGTTTTGTCTGTGTGTGTCATTTTGTTCAGTTGTATTCTAAGAAAAAGAATGATAGGAGACGTTGCCTACCTCATGTGTCGATGTTCCCATTGAACAGAGTACCCAGGATAGATGTAAGAGGGTGGGGGCAGCAGTAAAAAAGGGAAAGGGATTGAGCAAAAATTTTTTAAAAATTCATAGATGCAGACAACAGCATGGTGATTACCAGAGGGGAAAGGAGGGTGGGAGGAGATAGGTGAGGGGGGCGGGGGGATAAATGGTGATGGAAGGAGACTTGACTTGGAGTGGTGAACACGCAATACAATATACAGATGATGTGTATAGAATTGTACACCTGAAACCTATACGATTTTATTAACCAATGTCACCCCAATAAATTCAATTTTAAAATGGGAAAAAAAGGAAAAACATGTTTTTAAAAATATCAAACATTTCTTTAGCCCATGAATCTGTAGGTTGGCTATTTGTGTGGGACTCAGCTGGGTATTGCTTTTGATCAGTGAATTAAGACCATGGGTAGAGAAGTTATGCTGTACAGAAGGAAAGAAATGAGAGGAAATGGAAGGAGGAAGTGGGCCAAGCTTTTTTCTTTACGATCAGAGAAATAGAGATAAATATGGTATGATCTGTCCTCAAGCTGCTTTAGACCTGGTAGAGGAGACAGACACGTAAGCAGCAGTCATGAAGATGTTCTCATACAGTTGTTCACTGGACTCCATAGCGATACGCTCTGGAGAAATGTACAGACTCTTACTTAATTTAGGAAAAATTACTTTGAAAAGATAAGCACTAAATCACATCTTGAGTTCTATGCAGGTGGGGGGAAAGAGAATGTTATTTCAAACAGAAAAAAAGACCCAAATCATAACAGAATAAAAAATGTTATCCTAAACCAATCAAATACATATTTATACAGAGTTTTCAGATCAGAACATTCTACAATAACCTTAACTTTTAGATTGCATTTTCAATTAAATAAGATAATAATAGTGTATAAAGAGGGAAAATTTTAGATCAGTTGACAGGCTGGATTAAATTGGTGCAATAATTTCTTATGTGATCTGGTTAGTATGTCCTGTCCATTTTACTTCATTTCTCCTATTTAGACACTAAGTCAAACCGAACTGTCAGTTACTAGGAAAGTATGACACCTATGTAATTTCACCAAGGTTTATTAATTCAGGGTAACACATCTGGAAGCTCATACGAGAGATCCAGGCACTTGGTTCAGCCATTTTATTCCAACACCAATGTATGAAGTGAGGTATCCTGAGAATGAAACAAAGAACGTGGAGGCTGCTGTTGAAATATATTTCTTGCATCTTTCTAAAAATCACAACTCCATTAGCTGCACATAATACATTTTATTCTCAAGACACTTACCCAGATGCTACTATGAGCTGACGCCTGCACATCGCATGCACAGGATAGCGCATGCAGTCTTGATGGTTCATCTCGCAGGGTTAATTCAGCGATAAAGCTCAGTAATGGAGATGAAGACCCAAACTCAGCCTATACTGTGCCTACAAAAGTTTTTTTAATCAGCAGCTAATATGAAAATCTTCAACCCTCTTGGGCACATAGCAAAATGAAAATTCACCTTGCCACAGAGAGTGTGTTTCAGTCAACAATATTAACCATGTACCTATGACATGAAAAATCTTATGCTGCATGTATTACTTAAGGGAACTCTATTGACACCATAAGAGAGAGAGTGAATCTATTATGCTTATTATGCTAATCTGTATTTTCAGGGCCACAGAGACTCAGAAGGACTAAGTTAGAAGGCTACGAGAAGCAGGTACACTCTGACCACATTGCTCCTTCCCGAGGCCAGCACAGTGCCTCTCTAAGAGAAAACACCCCGGCCTATTTTCTCCAATGAGGAAAAAAGACCCCAAGGTGGTCATCCAGCTTCCCCAGCATTGTGGGGTTTGTTAGCACTTCCCAGGAGGCCCACTTGGGTCTCACCTCACAGGGATCACTAGAAATTTTCTGGGACTTGACACTGAGGATCAAACAGAAGTGGAGAAGGTGGGGCAGTGCATAGAGCAACCAATTCTCAGATGCTAGCAGAATTCATTCTTCCTGAAAGCTGCACTTAAGCGAGGATCCCAGCCAGCTGCTCTGACCATCTGCTGAGCATAACAGGAGGCACATCTGGCCAGGGAGTTCAATGAACAGTTCTGTCTGATTCAGGTCCCCAGACTACCGGGCTGTATGGGTCATAGAGACCGCTCTACAGACCTACTGGACAAGGAAGCAAATTCAAAACCCCACCTACTACTGAGTATGACATCCAGCCCTGCCCAACCAAGAAGCCTAGCCCCAGAACATGGCTGCCAAGTAGATCATTGTACAACCACACTTGCATTAGCTCCTAAGAAGAGATCCCAGCCAGCAGCTCTGCAGAGCCAACTCAGGGGTTCTGACTGGAGCTTGGTGGGTGGATCTACCTGATTCAGGTCCCCAGCCAATGGGCCACACTAGCTGAGGATCCTCATCTGGGCATAGGAACAATTCACAGCCCTGTCCAACTGCTGAATATAGCCTCCAGTCCCATGCAGTCAGGAAGCCTGACCAGAGAATGGGAGCAGCCAAAGAGCCCATCCTACAGCTGTGCTTGGGCAGGGAATTAAGCCAGCAGCTCAGCCCAGCTGTTAAGAACAGCCTTTGGCCTCACATGGCATATTATACAGACACAGAAAAAAGCAATCCTAAAATTCAAATTAAGCCACAAAAGACTCCAGATAGTCAAAGAAATCCTGAGAAAGAACAAAGCTGGAGGCATCACACTTCCTGATTTCAAATTATTACGAAGCAAGCATAATTTTAAAAATATGATGCCATCATAAAAACAGGCACATAGACCAACATAATAGAGCAAAGACCAGAAATAAATCTGTGCATGTATGAGCAACTAATATTTGACAAGAATGTCAAGAATACTCAACAGAAAATAGAGTCTTCAAAAAATATTGCTGGAAAACTGAAAGTTCACATGAAAGAAGAGTAAAACTGCGCCCCTATTTTCCACCACTTGCCAAAAGTAACTTGAAGTGGATAATAGCCTATAAGGAAAATTTATTATATAAAACCAGTTGGCCAATAAAATTTATCTCATTCTTCTAAAATAGAACATTAAGAAAAGAAAATCAATAACACGCTGCATTATTTTTTTAATTATAATTTTGCCCAGTAATATAGTTTCTTGTGGCCCTCTTACACTTAAAAATTACTTTTAATAATCAGTGCTAATTGATATACTGTAGTATAATATCCTTCTTTAAACAGCCCATTCTGGATTAACTTAATTTAATCTACATTGCTGAATAACGTAATTAAATTTTGTTCAGGTAGTGGTTACTATGGAAAACTACCAGCACTAATAGAAACAGTAAGTGTTTGAATGTGAGATGATAATGAACTCTTACAGCACTCCAGGATTCCAATTTCAGAGGCTTAACATTATCTCTCATATGCATAAACATAAGTATGTCTGTCATGGCAAGCTCATAAATTGTATCCTACTGTGGTAAATGTAAATGACCCTTGCAATCATGTTTAATCCATGCTCATACCATAATTACCATGAAACACACCACAAACTATTTTCAGGGTCAAGAGAGAAAATTCCATCTCTGCAATTGAAAACGTTTGCCCTCTGTAAGGGAGTGCGTTCAGCGGTCCAATGGAAGGTCATGCTTTATGGCACAATAAGTCCCATTTATCTCATATCAAATAGCATTCAATAACAAGTTTTACTCAGATTTCTGAGCTAAAAATAAAGGCTTATCATCCTTAATCTGATATATCTTATGACTGAATAAACTCTGAATAGATTTTGAAAAATTAAAAAACTTTCATTTCTTAGGAAAAAATTGGGTAACTCAGATTAAATTACTTCAGAGATTTTTTTTAAAAATTATTATTATACACTGTGAAATAATCAGGTTATTTGCATATATTTACTTAAAAGATAGTTATCTGAAAATTAACTTGTATTTGACATTAATGAAACTGAGACATGTTATTGAGTAAGTATCCTAAACCATCAATATACTGAGAAAAAATTTCACTAAATACCCTGTTAATTCTATTTTTAAATTACCAACCCATTTTTTTCTCATTAGGATGCACTAGAAATAAAATAATCTAATTGTATCTTAACTAGAACACATTCTTAGCCTAGATGAGATGTGTCTTATAATTTTCTAAGCATAGCAAAACATTTTACATCACATATAAGCACCAAATTCTCAGTTTGTGAAGAAATGTAGATTTAGTTTATATATGAATTAATCCACCAAAATTCTCTGTGAATAACTAAATTATATACAGCTTATTAAAAATGATAATTTAACATTTTAGAGAGGCAAACTAATAGAAATTTAAAGTATTTCTTATGACTGTTTTCTCTGCCCACATCAGCAAATACTTTCAAGAAGGGCTATCTAATAAAATCTCTAGTAAATATTTTAGGCCTTGCAGACAACACAATCTATTTTCTAATGACTCAGTGTTGTTGTTTTAGCACAAAACAGCCATAGACATTATATTAAAAATGTGGTCCAATAAAACTACTTGCAAAAACAGTCAGAGGGCAGGATCTGGCACACAGGCCCCAATTTGCAAACTCTGGTCCATGCCAGCCAATGAACTAAATCTTGGGAGGGTGTCATTTCCACTGGCTTCAACATTGTCTCAATGCTATGTTCTCTTCCCTGTGTACTGACTTACTCCCACAGTGTACCATCTCACTGTTCCAAATTTCACTAAGTTTCCCAAATAGTAATCTCATGCAGGGCCTAGGGAAAAAAATCTCTCCTAAAATAAACAGTTTGAATAATTAATAACAACTTTGATAAATATGTATGTCACATGCTCAAGACTTCTGGCTCACAATAAGTTATCAACCTTTAATAAAAAATTAAGTTCTAAACAACATGAAAAATATCAGTAATAGTAGGTGCATAAAAAGTATTAGTTATTCAGCATCACTGCAGGGAGAAAGTCATTTCCCCTTGCTTACTGTTTCCACGTGGATAATTTTTAATTAGAGACCTCTGGTTTGTACCTCCATTCTTTCATCATTTATCTTGCTGGGGTCAGAGTAACTGAATTATCTGATTGGTGAGTTTGAGAAGAAAATAACTGCACACATATCGTTTAGTACCTTCTGGATCTGATCTCCTTCTTGGAACACAGGAAGCACACTTTCTATTCGCCCTCTGCCCTGCCGTAAGTTCAGTAGGAAAGATTTTGTGAGTCAGGGAAAGTTATGTACCTGAGACTGGGTGAGAAGTCAGTGTTACTGAGAAGAAAAGTTCTAGGAAGCCTACTATGCCCACACAACTAAGCGAGCTCACCTAATGATACAGCTTGCATCAGTAATTACAGCATGTGAATATCCCTTATGTTGTATCAGATAGAAATATGTTTGGCTACAAATAAGAAAAAGAAAAAAGAATGTCTTATGGGCTAAATTGTGTCCTGCCAAAATTTGCACGTTGAAGTCCTAACCCCCAGTACTCAGAATGTGACCATATTTGGAGATAGGGCCTTTAAAAGGCAATTAAAGTGAGGTCACATGGGTGGGCCCCGACGCATTATGATTGGTGTCCTTATAAAAGGAACTGACATGCTCAATGGGAAAACAATATGCAGATACAGAGAGAAGATGGCTTTCTACAAACCGAGGAGAGAGGCCTCAGAAGAAATCAACCCTGCAAACACATTAACATCTAAACTTTTAGCCTCCAGAGTTACTGTTTAAATCACTGTCTGTGGTAATTTTGTTGTGATGCCCTAGCAAACCAATACAGAGTGGCTTAAACAAGAGAGATATTTCTTCTCTCAGGCAAAACAAACAAACAACAAAAACAGCCTCAGTCTAAAGCTGGTAGACCAGTGTTGTGAGGGCCTCAGGAATGCAGTTTCTTTCCCTGTTTCAGATCCAGCCTTTACCTCTCCACTCCAGCCAGGAGGAAGGAAAAGTGGGAAAGAAACCTGGGCTTGCATTTCTGCTTACAAACCACTGGCAGACCTTAAATATACAGTCATACCTATTCGCTCAGAGGAAGACGGAACACTGTCATTATTTTAGATGGTCATGTGCCCCCGCTAAAAACTGGAGGTTCTCTTACTTGATTAAGAAAGGGAGAATGAATATTAACAAAGAACTGTCTCTTGTTTGGAGCTGAACTAATGGGGATAGAAAGTAGTGCCACATAATTATTCCCTAAAGAACCAGCAACTTCTAGATGCAGATTTATCCAGAGTACTGCGGGAGTGCTAAGGAATGGGGAAAGAAGTGACATTTGGGATTGCCTTCGAAGACAGGTATGAGAGGAAGAAGACATTTGCATACAAGAAATTGTTCTTAAAATCCACAAGAGCTGGTTTTGAATTGGATTTAGAAATAACTAATTTGATTGTTTTGACCATTTTCCGGGTTATTATCATTTGTTAGTTTCAATGCAATTATGTGGTGATACACATGAACCATTAAGACCATTAACACCTATTCTTCCTGTCTGCTTTAGTGGAAAAAGCAAAGCATAACAAAAGAAAACAATCATATGGCCTGTCGGTGTGAGAGTGGCATTTTCAAAATTGTTTAGTGGCCCTAAGCCTAGTCTAAAATCCATGGAAACCAAAATGTAATGGTGCAGGAATACAGGAACGTTATTAGGAAGTCACTATGGATAATGTCACATGAAATAAACCTGTAAAAACAGTACGACAAATATAAACAACTATGTAAATTAACATACACTATTTTAAAGCATGTCACTCATTAATTTAAAACAAGTCACATAAAGGCTTTCCCTATATAAATGATAAATTATGAAAAGTAAAATCATCTACTATCATTCATAATCAAATACAAGATGTCTTTGTGGAACAGAGTCTGTTAATAAATAGCATGTGAATTGATTTTTAAAACATTTAGGGATTAAGGCTTTAGGTATCTGTAATTACAAAATTATGAAAATGGAAGATCTCATTATTTATTTTATTCTCCTTAACTAGTCAAAGTACCACGTAGTGGTAAAACATTCCTTTATATTTTCTGCATTTTGTATGAAAAACAAATCCATAGTGTTTAGCATTGGCTTGCAGTCTTGATGTTCAATTGTCTATTTTTGATAATTATACAGTTCTTGATTAAATTTTTGTGCCCCCAAAGAGAGATTTACTTCTGCTTTAATGTGCTTTTTAATGCTTTAAAATTTTATTAATGTTTAGAGAGAGGAAGGCAGAGAGCGAGAAACATCCATCTGTTATTCTACCCACTCAGGCACTCATTGATTGGTTCTTGTATGTGTCCTCACTGGGAACAGAACCTGAAACGTCGGCACATTGGGATGACATTCCATCCAACTGGGCTACCCAGCCAGTGTGTCCATTTTAATCTGTAATGAAACCAAGCTATGCTGGCTTTTACTCAGAAGACAGCCTTCTATGGAACGCTATTATATAAATGTTAACAATCTTTTTCAGGGCAATATTCTAATGCCTAGAACCATTTTTGCTTGATCAAGGACACTTTTTCCTCCCCTACAAACAAGTCTTAAGATCCCACTGCCTCCATGGAATCTTACAATACACATGAAAAAGTGCCAGGAAATGTTCCTCACCCTAGTCCACATTTGCATTAAAAACTAGGGTATATAACCTGTACAACTGGCTAAAAATTAATATATTTTTGACAAAGAGGAAGGTAACTGAGGAAAAACTAAGTTTTACCCTGTATAGAATCAATACTCTCTTTTTGAATCAACAGAATCAGGTTCTATTGATTTCTGGACACTGGTGCTCCTCCCCACAACATGTCTTGCTGTCACTTATTATAACTGTCACCGCAGTCTAAGTGCACAAACCCAGCATATCTTGGGAATTAAAAATGTTAATTGATTAGATTTTTGCCTTGCATTCCCCTGATTATATGTTTAACATCCGCACAGCAGGAGGTGACAGGCTGTTAAAGCAGACAAGAGGTTGAGTAATATCAGCTACTGACAGCACAGTGATCTACTTTCTTCGATTTGTTCTTTATGTATTCATATAAATAAATAATCTTTTTGAAAGTTATTCAAGCTTTTTATAACTTACATAGTGGTGTAAGAACATTTATTCTCTTTCCATTTAGGAAAGAATAGATACCAAAACTTATGAGAAAGTCAATTGAAAAGTGACTAAAGTATAGCCTCCTTAAATGTCATCTAAAGTGCTCCTAATTATGGATTAGTTTTCTTTTGTTTTACGGACATTTTGATCAAACCCTTAGAGAAATACCACTTTACAAAAGTGACACTCATTTGTTCATAATAAGTATAGTCATGATAAACCTTTGAAAGAATAGACTTTCCCAATGTAATTCTGCTCTACTGTAAGCTAAGGGGTTTAAAGCTCTATCAGAAGAAAAAAAAACAAACTGCTTGACTTTTACAAATGTTTTTAGAAAGCAATGTATGTAAAAGAAAAACAATACCCATAAACAGTCATGAAACTTTAATCCTCTTCCCACATAGTATTAAATATATACATGCAATAAAACTGTCATTTATAAAAGGAAATATTCACAAAAATGCAATTGTTATGGTATGAAATTTTTTTTAAGTGGGGATGTTTTTCCAATATTGGAAAAAATACAGAAAGTAATAAGAATAGAGTAAATATTATTGATGATTAAGATTAAATTCAGAAAAACAATGAGTTTTTTACTTGATAAGAGTATACTTCGAGCACATGCCAAATATTTAAGAAGTTACTCAGCTATTAAGGCATTAAGAATGCCTGAAAATATTCCCCAAAATCAGAAATTATACAGGTAAAATATTTTAACAATACAACAATGTAGAAGTTTATATTACATGTGAAAGAGCTTTAAAAATATTTTTGGTTGAAGGGGAAGCAAAACTTATGAATGCAGATTTTTTTGTAAATTGTGATAGCCTAAAAAACTATAAACAAAAATGTAGGGGAAGTGACCAGGCTATATTTAGAGAAAAATTTATCTTTTGAAAAGTTTTTTTTTTAAGTAACACGGTTATAATTTATTACATTACTATAGTGCCTTTGGTGTTAAAGGAAAAAAGGAGAAAAGTTTTTATTTATAAATATATAAGAATAAATGTAAATAAATTAAACTAGTTTCAAAAACCTAGGATCAAGCCTAAGGAAGACATAAGAAAAGTGCTGATAATAAATGTCTTTGTAAGGAGGGCAAACTTAGGTTAACTGAAATTTTAAAATACCAAAGAAGAAATGCCATGAGTTGTCATAGAATCTAATTCCCCTAGAGATGTGTGGAGACTGGGCAGACCCTCACTCATTTGGGGTAGTTTAGGGTTTCCCTTGCCTATGGATAAAACTAAAAATCCTCTCAGGGTGTCAGACTGACAATGGTTATGAGCCTAAGTGAGGCTGATTTCAAGTCATGAGCTCCAAAGAGATATTTGTCTTCAATACAAGAGCACAGTGTAGTGAATTCTGAGAAAAAAGGAGACTCGCTTCAGATGGTGGTGTTCACAAACATTTTGACCACTACCAGAACCCTCAGGTGATGACTCAGAACTGTAGGAGAGCAAAGTAAGACGATGTAATTATCTTCAATACGATGAGACATATTTCAGAGGTTCTCCAACGCTTGTATTTTTTTCTCAGAATATTATAGCTGTGTTGAATGAAAAAAAAATATTAATAAGATACTGTGATAATGAAAAAATCAATTTGTGATTTACCAGGGCTGTTTAATTCTCAGGAAAAAGAGAATTAAATTTTGGAGGAAAAGTGATTATTGTTTCTTTTATTACCCTGAATTAGTTAATAAATCTTCAAGTTGGGAAAACATACTCAGGAACCTTGAACACTTGGGAAGGACTTCGTACTTCACACAACATAAAAAAAGAACACAACAACACTAATGAAACAGGATTTTTCATTTTAGACCACTTTCTATACTAAACAAAAATTAGGTTTCCTCTGGCTATTGTACAGTGAGTCATCAAGACTGTTGTGGTTTACCAAAACATCTCTGGAAGTCAGGCTTCCCAGTCACACACAGAAAGATGCTGAGCAAATGGAATTCACCTGTTCCTTACACACAGCCGCTGCAATTTGCAGTCCTGTGAACAACTGGTGACTTGGGTGTTGAATTAGCGGTGTTTGGTTTTCTGTCATTTGAATTTCAAGTGTGTCTCTCTAATGTATTTTCATAACTACATTAGCTAGATAACTCAGCTAATAAAGGAAGTTCATGAAGAGTAATTAAGTCTCCCTTTAATGCCAAATGACACACATCAATAGACATTCTTCACTGAGCAAACAGCTCCTTTGTTTTCACTTCATTACTGTGGAGTTGCTTCTTTCAATCATATATAACAAATACATTTCTTTCAATAACACTTTTTGATGCTATTTAAGAGAAAAATTACTCACAAATAAAGTCGAATTCAGCCCAACTGAGTAAATCATAAGAAAACTGTATCCCAAGAAAAGCTATGGAGAGAGAGGAAACTGTCCAAAATCAAGGAACCCTCTAAGTAAACAAATATCAGGCATGTATAGGTCTTATGGGTCTTGAAGAACGCCAGGAAAAGGTGTTAAAATACGTATTTGCAGAACCCTGGTGACCCAGGGTTTCTTAACTTCACTAGATGATTACACTTAATATAATACCTTGGAAATACATTTTGAAAGACCAATGGAATTCATTTTGAATCACTTTTTCTTGTAAGAACAAATAATTTCCCTTCAAATCAACAAATGTGTACTAATTCTTCCTTTAAATGTGTACCACTATGAAATCAATTTTCAAAATAAACCACTGAAAGAAACATTCTAAAGCTACAGATAACCAACTTCCTTTCCAGTTCTCTAGAGGTATTCCGGAATTTCGGTCACATGTTTTCTGTGTGTTTACAGCAAGTTAAAAATATACTTCTCTTTCAATAATTAAAAGTTCTGTATGGAAAGTATTCAGTAACTTTTCTGAAATTTTGTAATGAAAGTAACTTTTTACTCTAAGCTGAACATTTATTTCAGTTTTTATTACAAACTGGGTATTGTACTTAGAATAAGCAGGGAAGAGGAACACTAACTTAGTTGCTATCACACCCCAGTGAGTCAAAGGTCCATATGCTAAAAGCCAGGATGTAAGTCCTTTAAATCAATTTAATCTACTTAAATATATTTAATCTCAAGATAAATTACTCAAAGATTAACAGTTCATTTCTTGTACTTTCAACCAAAAGTAATTTTATTTTTACATAGGCATTTATGTTGTTGCAATGTTAAGTTTTTATGACTATAAAGGTGATATAATGGAATTGTAGAAATTTTATCAAAAATGTAAAAGAGAATTTAGATCGCTTGCACGCTATCATGCGGATAAAAATACTGTCAACATCTAGGAAGTTTCTTTCCAGTCTTTTCATGATAGGTATGTGTAGGTAGGTAGGTAGGTAGATAAAAGTTAAATAAATAGATTTATATTTTATTAGAAAATTGGAGCTATACAGTTTAGAGTTTTATATCACTTAACATTATGAGTCTTTTATCCTGTCAAAATTTTTAGAATATTTTATTTTTTAAATAATATATTTTAATGTTAAAGTGTGTTGAAATCAAGTTTGTTCAGCATCTATGTGTAAAGAGTTGTGTTTAATGCATGGAGGATGGAAAGACCTGCACGCTATGTCCACCAACCTAGGAGACGAAGCACCATGTTCAAAAAGCGATAACACAAGGTAAAACGTACTAAATGTTATTTCTAAAAAACACGCTGTACTATTTGAGAGGAGAAACAAATTAACATCCTCTTTCAGAGAGTAATGAAAGGAATCAACACATTTGAGCTAAACCTTCAGGGCTGGCTGGACTTGGGATGTATGAAAATGAGAACAAATATGACAAGAGACAGCATGACCCAAGGAGAAGAGGCAGAGTATGCATATAAAACACGGACAAAATACCTCAGAAAATACATATAATACATGCAGATTCACATGCATAGAAGTCTCAGAGACCAAGCAGCTACAACAGAGAAGAACATGGTAACAGGGTGAAAAGCCGTGTCAGTGGTGGGGCTATGAGTACTTTTCCCTTTTATTGACTTAATTTCTTTTGAGGTTTTATTATTTTATTTAACAAAACCTGTATGGTGCCCAGAAGTTCTCTTACAACTTGATAAATTCGTTTGGTCATTTTGATACTATGAGGTGTGTGTAAATATTTCAGATGAGGAAACTGAGGGATAGAGAGAATAAGAAACTGGATCAAGGCCACCAGAGCCAGACGTCAAACCTAGAAAGTTTCACTGCATAGTCCATGCTCTCTGCTGACAGTCTTTTGCTAAAACCTCACCACTTATCATTAATTCATAATGTAACAGACTTGAGGAAAAAATTAAATAGCAACATGGTACCTAATTACACAAAGTTTATTTCCATAGATACACGGGTACCTCCGTGAGCCAACTTATTTTTGGTTCAGTCCCATAGGTACAAATATAAATGACATTACAATGGCTTGGTTTGCACTCATGAGCAAAACTCTGCGGAATCCTGCCTCAAGGATTTTTCCAAGGTACTAAAGAAACTTTAGTTCCCTTGGTCTTGCTCTCTGATGAATCTGAATTTGGTCTCCAGAAGCAGAACTCAATCACTGATAAACTTAAAGTCCTTGTCACAGGAAAGGATTGTGTTCGGCTAAAGACTGACAGTTTTGCCATTTGTTTTTCTATTTACCTGACAATAGCTTCTGGCAGACTAATTCCATTCAAGGGAGGGAAGTAAAAGCATAATGAGGAAAACAATACAAGGTTTATTTCATAGCTGGAGTCACTCAGACCGGACGTAGAGACAGCCAGCACTTGTCGGGGACTCGGGGACTCGCAGGTTTACCTTGCGGAATGGCCTGTTTCTCGGACATCCCAGATAATCCTCAATAACCGAGTGTTCCAGGTGGATATGCTCTCTAGTTAACACCTTGGTCTTTAATTACTGTGATGAAATTGTCATCCGGCAGGAAAATAATTTTTCTATATCAATCCGTTGTTACATTACTTTTTGTATTCAACATGATATATTCACACAATTGTGTTCAAAGGAAATAATTACCTGTGAAAATTTGCATCTGTCACCACTTCAAGGAAGCTCAAAGACTGAACTTTAAGAGACATCGAATAATTTTCCTATGAAAATGGAGGATAAATACTTGAGTAGAACATAAGGAGATGGGCAAGATTGGAGTTTAAGTGTGACAAAACCTTACTGGACTAAATCTCTCAGAGTAACTGTCATTTAGGGGCATTCAGTTTAATCATTACTTGCTTTGTTCATTAAAACATGTGAACAGAAAATTTGACATTAATAAATGCCTCCTAGAAATAAAGCAAAAGTAAAATTTTTAATATAAGAAAGTTAATGATTAGTACTTATACATTCCAAAATACCTCCTATCCCAAGGAGAATTTAATTTCAAAGTATTCTGAGGTTTTTTTCAGTTCCTTTCAAGTTCAGTATACAAATAATAACCAAGTAATATAAAATATACTTCATAAACTTTTTAACTAAGGTATCATATACATAAAGTAGAAAACTTTTAATTGTGCTCTTTGCTGCATTTAGTAAATTATCATAATTATGCAGTTACCATCTAGGTCAAGATGGAGAACAGCCAGTTAACATCTCCCGCAAAATGTGCAGAGTAATTTTAGAGTAGACTATATACAAAGTTAAAACAAGTAATATAGAAATTATGCTCAAGAATAAAGATAGAACTTCTACAGATTCCTGGTAAAATCGGAAATGCACCCTGGAGTTAATGTGTATCTATATTATAAGGATTCTAAGATGAAATATGAGGTCAAGCTGATTTTTCAGATTAGCATTTCATTTGAATATGGAATGTGCAAGCAAAGACTCATGAGTAAAGTACTTTTATACCAAGACTTAATTTTTTCTCTGCCAAATAAAATATGAGGAAGGAAAAGGTGCATATTTTATTTTTTTATGTGTTGTTTAAGTTCTCCTCTTGTTATAATTACCCACTTCTCACATATGATTTACTCATGTTAGAAAAGTCTCACTTAGATGTCCAAGCCCGTCAATAATCTCTTATGTAATTCTTTTATGTAATTCTCTACAATAGAGAAAATTGAAGAAAATCATCTTTATCAACTTCTTTCATTCATTTTTTATTCATATATTATTTGGCTCCATAAATCTTTACTATATGACTTTGCTGGGTCTAAGGGATAAAAAAAAATACCAAAACAGTGCCTTTGCCTCAAACTCTCATCCCCACAGCTAGAACAAAACAGAAATATAAGAAAAGCAGTGTGGCAAGGGCTAGAAGAGTGACGATGAGACCATGAATGGGGAAGAAGAGCCAGGTGGGGGGGCAGAGGGATCTTCTATGTATTTATGTTGATGTGATCCTCACGACTGTTATAATTGTAGGGTAGATGGCATTATGACTCATGTTTTACAGATCCAAAAAACTAGGACAGAGAATTTAACTGATTTATGGTAATCTAAAGTGAACTATCACAGCTTCAGAAAGGTGAATTGCTCTTTTTTTTTTAGCTGATAACTCTGGAAAGAAGTGACATTTCAGTTGTTTGTAGGAGCCTTTGAACAAAAACATTAAAATTCTAATTTGTTAGATATTAATATTATAAAGTCTGGCCATGAAAATGTAATATGTAAGAGTTAGAAAATCTAGAAAAATTACACATGCAGAGAAGAGTAAAATCTACTCTGAGCACTTTAATTTCCTTTCCTGGATTTTTAATTTTCAATGTAATACAATTTAAGAACATAATTGCCTTAATATAACTTCTGAAAATCACTGTTCTAATATTTTCCATACTATAAAAATTGTCCTCAAAATGCCAGTGGGACAAAGGAAAAAATAAGGGAGCTAAATGTGCTACTAATTAAGTAACTCTGTAACATTTAAATGGAGAGGCCACATAATTTATGGTCCAAATTGGAACATTCTTGAGATTTAAAAGAGGCTCTATCTAATGGAAATGGTCCTAACATATCAGACATAACCTGGGATTATTCTGAAAAAATGGGATGTATTGGTCAGTGGGTATTGTGTGCTGAATTGTGTTCCCAAAATGCACATGGTGAAGGCTTGACCCTCCGTAGTTCAATACATGCCTGTATCTGGAGATGGAATCTTTAAAGAGGTAATTAATTGAAAATGTGGTCATTACAGTGGGCCCTAAACCAGTATGACTCAAGTCCTTAAAAGAAAAAGAGATTAGGACACAGATAACATAGACACCAAAGGACCTTGTGAGGGCCACCGTGTGAGGGCACGGTGGCAAGGTGGTTATCTGCAAACCACAAAGAGAGGTTTCAGGAGAAACCAAGTATGCCAACACCTGGATCTCAAACTTCTAGCCTCCAGAACAGAGAGAAAATAAAACTCTACTTATGTCACCCAGTCTAAGTATTTTGTTATGGTGAGTAATAACAGCATGTCTGTCAGGTACTTCATTGCTTTCTTGATATCTCAAAAGCTATAAAATAGTTGCTTTCAACCTTTAGAGGACAAAACAATCACTGAGAATGTAGTGAAAATGCATGTTTCTGGGTCTCGCTTCAGACCTACTGAATCAGAACATCTGATGATTGCAGAATTACCTGAAGTTAGGGGCCCAGGAGTCTGATGATTAATTTCAGAAATTCTAGAGCCATATACTCTAAGAAACTCTTACCTTCAACAGGAAGTTTTCTTTTAATTCCAAAAATGAACCCAAATATTTTTTATTAGAGATTAAGTAGATTTTCTCTAATCAAACTTGAATTGTAATTATATTTCTTCTGAATCTAGCTACATTGATTTTTTCAGGTTTATTGATATATGATAACTGGTCTGTTGTATAAGCATAGATATACAATTCATCGATTTGCTAGACATATATTGCAAAGTGATTGCCACCTATACTTCCATCAGTTCACATAAAGCTATACTGATCTTGATACTTACAAGTATGGTGTAAAAATTATAATACTAGACTACTGGGTATAATTCTCAGTATCACTACTTCCTTGCTATATATATTCAAACATGTTACTTAAACCCTCTGAATCTTTCATCTATAAAGTGGGGATAATAATAATGCCTGTCTCACAGAATTATTATAAAAGTAAATTAGTTCATGCAAAGCACATAACCAGTGACTGCAGAGAAAAAAATCAGTGAACATTATACTTTTATCTGTAGTCATATATTTATTAAAATTATCAAATACATACATATATATCCTTTTCTGCTGCAATAATTTTGATGTTTAAATAATCAGATTGATTTAATAATTATTTTTCAGAAAAGCTCTCCCAATTCATCTTTATCAATCTGATTTTCTCTTCTCAGAACACTGTTTAAAATTCATATTATTTCTCGTACCTTCTCCTGCTACTCAGATTTATGTCAATATCTCAATGGTAACACATTAGGTACACTAGGGAATATTGTATGATGGCACCATAGAAAGGCAAGATCAAAGAGTCTGGAACTACAATAACTGGTAGAAAAAAGGGATAAGCGATTTGCCCAAGGTTGCATGCAATTTTTATAGAGCTGGGACTAGCCAGGTGTTCTGATTTCTAACATAGAGTTCTTCACTTTTAGAACACCATATAATTTGTTGTTCATATAGGATACTTCAGAGAGTGAAAGAGAGCACTGTTAAAAACACATTGGAAAAAGAGACATAAACTAGTACACTCTGAGGAAAACCAAGATTATTGCAATTGACTGAATGCTTGTTCCTCCAAAAACTCATATATTGAAATTCTAACCACTTACGTGATGGTATTCATACATGAGGCCTTTACAAAGTGATTAGGTCATGAGGATGAAGCTCTTGTGAATGGGAAGAATGCCCTTGAAAAATTACACAAGAGATCTTGCTTCCCCTCTCTCTGTTCTCTGCCAGGTGAACAAGACACAGCGAGAAGACAGACAGCTGCAAGTGAGGAAGAGAACTGTCACCTGAACCTGGCCTTGCTGGCACCCTGATCCCAGACTTCCAATCTCCAAAGCTGTGAAAAATAAATTTCTGTTGTTTATGAGCTATGCAGTCTATGTAGACTAGTTACAGCAGCCTGCACTAAGATACTTATGGTACATCAGCCACAGTCTAATAGATAAAATAGAAATGACATCAGGTATTTTAATATGGAGAATCTGTTAAATGGAATTAGAGAACTAGAAAAGCAAAAAGGGTACACTGCTAGATAATAACTGCAGGAACTGAATCTCATTTCCTGAGCTGGAAAAACGAAGGGGAAAATATTGGGGTTTTCAATCCTTGTAAGTTCAGAAAAGGAGCAACAATGAGCTGAGATTCCATCACTTGAGAAAGGTACCAATGGGGGGGCTGCCAATACCTCAGAAAGGCAACAGAGGGGTCCAGCAGGGTTAGGACTCAGGCTTTAAGAAGGTCATGATGTCCAGGTGATGATGCCATTTCAGAGTTTGAAGGAAGGAATCGGGGCTTAGACCTTTGAGAATGACATGATATCATGTGTGACAATTATTTTATATGTAAACTTGGCTGGGCCACGGTACACTGATATTTGGTCAAACAGTATCTGGAGGTTTCTGGGAATTGTTTGTCCATCCTATGCCTCTTCCAACTTCATACTTTGGAAGCAATAACTCATCTGACTTCACAGGTTTACAGCTGGAGAGGAATTTTGCCTCAGGATGAATCATATCTTGAGTCTAGCCCACATTGCATTTAGATTATATTAAATGAAACTTCTGATTTGGGAACTAATGCTGGGATGGGTCAAGACTTCGAGGGCTGCTAGGATAGAATAAATGCATTTGCATGTAATAAAGACATGCATTTTAGAGGGCTAGGGAATGCAATGGGTTGAACTGCATCCCCCCCAAAATTCACAACATTAAAGCCCTATCCCTCAGCGTAACTCTAACTGCTGATAGAATCTTTAAGAGGTAATTAACATTAAATGAGGTCATTAGGTTGGGCCCCTGATCCAACAGGATTGGCAACCTTATAAAAATAGGAAGAGACAACGTGTCTCTCTCTCTGTGTACTATGTGAGAACACAGAGAGAAGAGGGTCATCTGAGAGCCAGGAAGAGAGCTCTCACCAGAAACCAAATCAGACAGAACCTTGCTCTTATCCGCCCAGCCTTCCAGGACTGTGAGAAAATAAATGTCTGTTGTTCAAGCCACCAAGTAAAAGGTTTCTTGTTTATTTCGTTGTTGCCAATGGGATTGGAGGTACCACAGACAATCTTCTGGACTCGCTGACATATTTTGCCAGCTCCCACAGGAGAAGGGACTCAGGTCCTCCTTTGTAATTAAGGTCCATCATGCCAGCCTGTGCAATAACCGGCTTGTTGATTCAGTGACATGAGAAGCACAAAAGAGCCAAGTGGCTGTCTGAAATTCTAATTCAATGAAACCACTGTTGTGTCCCTGATGAAAGCACTTTGGAAAGTAAGAAACTTAAACCTGTAGTACCTAAGTTATGGATAAGAAATGTAAGAAAAAAATCTGCAAATGGGCTATTAAGAGAAACTGTGAGCGACACCATTCCGTCTTCTGCCCCTTGGTTTGCAGTCCCATGTATTCATTATAGAAGAAAATGATATATTGGTCACTGGTTCAAAACAGATTCCCTATCCTGTAAGACAAAACCTCACTTTTTTAAGGGCATAATCTCTAATCTGTACTGTAATTAAGTTTCCAATTGGCTGTTCCACCATTCTATCAGAGACTACCTGCTTTACACAGGAGGTGTGAGTAAGACCAGATAATTCCATGGGCATGAGCCCATTGGCACGCATCTTTCCGTATGAGTACTTTGGTCCTAGGCAACTTCCCAGAAATAAAATAAAGGTAAATAAAGCACAGATGCTGCTGCTAGTAAAAGCATTACAGGCAAGGAAGGTAAATATATACCCCGGATACCTATTCCAGCAAGGGAAAATTACTGCTTCCTCTCTGTTGGAAGGTGCCCAAAGTAATCACTCAGCAATGAGGTACCTGACTGGTTCCCCTTGAGAAAGGTGCCATGGTGGAGCCTGTATTTATCTTTGCTGTTAAAAGAGTTAGGCCTTGAGCAGTCGTGGTATACACAAACAAGGTGAGCTTTAAGAGTGAAAAGAAGTACAAACTCAAATGCAGAGATGGCTGTCCAGAAAGGTTTTGAGCCCTGGCTGGTGTAGCTCAGTGGACTGAGCACAGGCCTGTGAACCAAGTGTTGACAGTTCGATTCCAATCAGGGACTGGGTTCAGGGCCAAGTCCCCAGTAGGGGCTGCATGGGAGGCAACCAAACATTGATGTTTCTCTCCTTCTCTTTCTCCTGCCCTTTCCTCTCTCTAAAAATGAATAAATAAAATCTTTTTTAAAAAGAAGAAAGGTTTTGAGAAAAAGTTAAAACTGAGTTGGGCATTAAATGGAAGTAAAAAAATTAAATGGAGAAAAAGGATATTCCAAGAAATTATGAAAGTCTAAGAACATAAGAAATGGTACAGACAGGAATAAGCACAGCAGAAATAGCACCGGTTAGGAAACATAGCTATCTGATTTAATTAGTTGTGTATCTTAAATAGCAGTCAAGGATAAATGCTTGGATTCTGGATGACCCTCCCTGCCTTCAAATTGTGTCCTGCTACTTAGCACCTGTGTGACCTCTTGGGGGTATTTCTCAATCCATACAAAACAGAAATGCAGTACTCCAAGTTCTGTTCAATGGATGGATTTCCCTCACCACTGATTTTTTCAGAGACATTCCTAAGTTTACTGGCTAGTCCCCTTAGAATAGCATACCTGGGTACCTCAGTTTTCTCATTTGTGAAGAAAAGATAATAGTATCTATTTCACGGAGCTATTGCAGTGACTAAATTAGGATTTGATATATGTGAATCACTTAAAATAGTTCTTGGCATGTAGTAAATGCAATAAAAGTGCTTTTAAATTACAATATAAATTCATGAGTCGATTTTAAAAAGTGTTAACTTACACTCAAAACTACTTCATATAAATAAAGTAAAACCTGTCTACTTCTTTTCATAGGATGTTTCTTAAGCCAAAGAACTTTCTTCTGCATGTACTTATTTGGTCAAAATCAAGTAAACAATACACGCATTTAGTGCAAAGGTGTGGTTAAACTAGAAATGCTTTCTCCATAAAAACTGTTGTATGTGGGATCCTAAATGATAAAATGGCATGTTGAAATATTTATTTTCTATTGCTTTATGTTACATATTTCATAAGTCACAGCCTGATCTTGTAAAATATCTGTGAAGTGGTAATGTTCCACATCATCATGTTCTGGAAAATTGGTCAAATTAACCACGGTTAATTTGAAAGTTACTCTAAGTACAGTATTATAAAGTACTGAAGCAAAGAAATTAGTTATGGGTTTTGACAATGCCTTTCATATCCAGGAGTTCTTCTAGAAACATACCTTTCTGGCTAAGAAAGTGTTTCTCTGTCTCACTGAAACTCCTGGTAAGATGTACATCAATATAACAGGCAACTGTCCTATAAGCCTCTTGGACAGTGTCCTATAAGCCTTCCTGACTTTGTGTTACACAGGTTGACAAGCCAGTGCTCCTGAGACACTAGCTGATGGAATGAGTGAATTATTATCTGGGCAGAGAGAGTCATAAAAGTTCATGTCCCTGACAAGTAATTGTACAGTGATGGTGGAATATACTGTGATGGGAAAATTGAAGGGAAATTTATCTTCACCAACCGTCTTGAAAACAAGACATTTTTCTCCCCTATTTTTTCCTCCCCATAGGGACTAACTGGGAAGAACTCATTATCTTCCCAGATCTACTTTGGACATTCCTGTTAAATTGAAACATCTCCCTTATAATGAATTAAAATTATTTCTGTCAAATTAGGTCTTTCCTTGTTTTTATTTATTAATTCCTTTGGACTCTACAGCACCCACCATTGTTACCCCCTGTTCAATGTGGAATTGTATTTATTTGGTGAAAAGCTCCAATTTATTTTTATTATTCAAAGAAATAAAAAATTTCTTTAGCAGTCTCGTCTCATTATTATTTTGGATTAGTCTGGGTACCAGCTGTAGACAGATACTTTATAAGCAACCCAAACCAATTCTGGTTAACTAAGAGGAAAGAAATAAGGAATGTATTGGAATGCTATTACTTAGTCCACACAATTAGGGCAAAGTTTAAATACTTAGATCTCAAGCAAAGCAAGGGCCCCCTCCCCCCCAAAAAAACACTGAGGCTGGAGAGACATCTTTTCAGGTGGTGACCGCCATGATGAATCCTTTCCTTCTCTTGTCACTCCTCTCCAATTCAAATTCTAGGAAATAACCGTGTCACTGGCTGAACCAGGCTTAGATGCCCACCTCAAGGCTTGGAGACAGAGCTGGGAAGGTGGTGGCCGAGTGGGTGGAAGTGGAGCCTGCTTGCTTGTGCTCCCAGCACGGATATTCGGCTGCTCTTCTGACAAGTGACCTGAACAATCAAGGGAATCTCAACTGATTGGAATTTTTGAAACCGAGGAGGAGTACAGAGGATGCTTCACACTGTCCATTTTATATCAGATTTCATATTTTACCCCTCCTTTCTCTTACCCCATTTTGCTTCTACCTTCCTCTTCTTTTTTTGTTTTAATTTTTTTCCCACTCTATGCCTTTCTGTTCCACACACTCACTATTTCTTCTCCAGCACCTCAAAACCATTTTTCTTTTCATTAGTCACCTCATATTCTCTTTCCCTTTCTTGTAATACCCTTATTCTCTCTCCATTTTTACTAATTTTTGCTCATTTGTCATTGATATGGTGGTGGTTGTTGCATTTCTTCAATTTTATTCCTAAATATTCACTATTTTTGTATTTTAAATCTGAGATTGTGCCTTCCTCCTGCCCTTTCCTATTTTCATTCCAAATTTTATTTTCTCTCTCCTAGCCTGGCTTTTAGTCTTTACTCTTATTATTTATTCCCCTTCTATCCTCTCAAAACCACTTTTCTTTCCTTTAGACACCTCATAATCTTTTTTATTTCTTTTTTCCTTTCTTATCATATCTTATTCTTCTTCCACCTTAACTAATCTTTGCTCATTTGTTGTTGATATTGCTGTGGTGGTTGTTTTCTTCAACTTCGTTCCTATTTTTCCACTAATTTTATTTTATTTTCAGGCTGGGAAACAGTGGCACACTTGACAACAATGGTAGGAGAACAGTGCTTTTCCAAAGGAAAACCAAGGTTTTGTCCCTGAGAAGAAAGGGAGGTGGATTCTACACAAACAAAACTCACAGAGCCCCACTAAAGGCTTTGCTGTCATTCAGTATGCTTAATCTAAACTCATTTGGAAAAGGAATTCCACTTCATACAGTTTACTAATTGTAGTCTACAAACCCCAGATGTAAACTTGTTTTGCATCATTCTCTTCCATGTCAGTAGAATGGGAAGATGACACCCTTCGCAGCTGATGGGGGCCAGAACAAAGTCCCTCCACAGATGTCCGTGTCCAAACCCCAAACCTATAAATACGTTACCTTATACAGCAAAGGGGGTTTCAAAGATACAATATGGATTTGAGATGGGGAGATTTACTTGGGTTATCAAGGTGGGCCCATAATCACAGGGTCCTTATAAGAAGGAAGCAGGAGGGTCAGAGTCAGAGAAGGAGGTCACAGTAAGTTATGACCATAAGCAAAGAAATGTGTGCAGCTTCTAAGAGCTAGAAAAGTCAAAAAAATAAGTTTTCTCCTTGAGCATCCTGAAGGGACACAGCCCCATAGACTGATTTTTGGTTTCTGACATCCAGAGCTGTAACATCGTAAATTGGTGTGGTGCATTCCTCACCAAATCTATGGGGAACATTTTGTAATAGAAACAAGACACTAGCAGGGTCGTTAACATTGTCCAGCAGCCACCGCCTTTTAGTTCATAATTATTTACCTTATTTTTTCTGTGTATATCTGCAGGCTACAAACTGCGTTGTAGCTATTTTATAGCTTCTTAGAAGAAACAGAAACATATGATCTAACTGTTTCCATTTCTGTTGACTATTATGAAAATTCTGAACGCATATAGTAACATTCCACAGTGCAGACTACACTGCCTTCATCCCTAGTGATCACTATCCACTTTTGATCACACGTTGTACCTTCTCACCATTCTACTTCATTTCTTCACCACGTTGTGTCTTCCACTATACACAGAGAATTACAAATTCACATAAATTACAAAACTAAAATCTAGCTATAAAATTACAGGGATAAAAACACTATAGCATATTAAACAATCAATCTCCCACAATTACATTACATGGTGCATTTTATGTTTTAATGGCTCATTAATAATATTACTGTGAAATGAGGCTGTATCATTAGAGACATATTTTTTCATATTAAGAAGCAAATTCTTAGAAGTTAAGCTACTTATAGCTATCCTAATATTGTACAGAGGGCATACTTATTTTCATTAGAAACAGTGGCTTCTAAGAATTGGCTGCAAAAACTTTAATTCCTTACCTATATAAAATTTACAATCAAGCTAGGGAAACAACACAAGTTAGTGAAAAAAAATTCCATATGATTAATTACCTGGTATTTCGGTCAAAATGAGGTGCATAAGGAAAATTAAAGACTGATCAAGAGAACTTGTTTCTCAGAAAGGGCTTTATGTACTCAGGAAAGGAATTGGACTTAAAATTATGTGCAGGATGAAGTTAAGCAAAGGAGAGGAGAAAAGACATTCTAAGACAAATACCATATGATTTCACCTATATATGGAACCTAATCAACCAAATAAACAAGCAAGAAAACTAGAACCAGAGACATGGAAATAAAGAACAAATGGACAGTAACCAGAGGTGAGTGGGGAGAGGGAAAATGGAGGAAAATAGGGGAAGGGTCGTCAAAGGAAGGTGTATAAAGGACACATGGACAAAGCCAAAGAGGGTAGGGTTGAGGGTGGGAGGCAGGGATGGGTGGGGCAGGGAGGAGTGGTGGGAGGAAAATGGAGATCACTGTACTTGAACAACAATCTAAAAGAAAGGAGCAAACAATGAAAGTAAAGACACAGAAGAAAAGCTAACTATAGACTGTCATGATTGTGTGAAATGGGGAAACAGCACAAAATAAGAACAAATGAAAGAAAAGTCCACATTTAACAAAGCAGTCAGCAGCAACTTGGAAATACCATGGAAACTTAAGCAAGCAAGTGAAGCAGTCGAAGCATTAATAAAACAAAGCTTCACATAGTAGACTGAAGACTGTGAAAGCCAAAAATCAGAAACTCCAAGTCGAGGGGATAGTGAATAAAGAACAAGACTTTAATCCTGGAGCCATCTGACCCACTCAAGGGCTCCGTAACATGAGATATATGAGGTTTCTATACCCATGCGATGAAACTTAACTATTATAAATGATTTCTTAGGGTGGTAAAATACACTAATTTGCAGGGTTATTTTTTTTACATGAGTGTGTCAATTTATTCAGAGCGCATTTTCAAGACATCGATCTACAGAAATCATTTTCTCCTTGAAGTTAGAGGGAACCTCACCTGAGGTTAGCTCCACAGAAGGGAGGCAGCGAGCCAAGGGCATTTTGCTAATTAAGACAGTGCTTGGCTATTGCAAGAGCATGAGACGTCATAGTCTTCGACACAGTTAAGTCACGTATGAAACAGATAAGCTATCAAAATAATGAAAACACATAAATGTACTACTTCGCTCACTTTAATTGTGTTCTGAAAAAATGAGTTGAACTTCAACTGAAACGTTAGATAAAATGAAGGAAATTGATCTTAACAGAGGCAGTGGGGAAAGGAAATAAAAAGGCTTACTACTTCTGGAAATAATGCACTGTATTTGTGCTTGTCCTTAAACATAGCTGTAATTTTGTCTTTAAATCTTCCATCAACTCCAATTCCTCCTCTGCTGCCTTTAAACTAATCAACGTCCTGAATGCTCACCTATG
>PVKM010008199.1:0-39563 GCA_004027735.1 Carollia perspicillata
ATCAATGTTGCTCCCCCTCTCTTTCTCCCTGCCTGCCCCTCTCTCTAAAAATAAATAAATAAAGTCTTTTAAAAAAATTAATGAAACTACCTAAATGCCACTTTACATTTTGAAACGTATTAATTTGCTTAGTTTATATTTTGAATCTGTTAATTTTAAGATTGGCATGATAATATTCAGATCTGATTCAGTAGTTTCTGGTTTTTATCGACTTACTTATAGTGATTTGTTTCCTAGAGTGTTCTATAACTTCTATCATGAGATCATGTTCCTTTGAATTTTATTCATAGGAAATCCTTAAGCCTTTGTTTAAAATTTAGTCCTCCAAAGAGCGTTCGTGTGTGCCAGATGTCTGCCATTTTAAACTTAATTTTCTTCTGGGGAGTTCTCATCCCACAAAAGTAATGTGAAATTTTTGCTACAGCATCAGTATACTTGTATTGCTTTCGTTTTAGGAAATTATTGGTATTATTGACTTAAGTATTTTCCTTTTCTGTTTTTTTTATTCTATTCTCTGGATTTCTAAGGTTTGAGCCTTTTAACTGTCTCTTACATGTGTCTTAATTTGTCTCTTATACTTTACCCATCATTACTTATTCTTTTTGTGATTTCATGTTACTTCATTTTAAACTTATAGTCAAATACTTTCAAATCTATTAATTGAATATTACTTTAAAATATATATTATATGTAAATACACATATATGAGCATGCCTACTTTTTCATTGTTCATCAGTCTTGTTTTATGTATATGACTTCTTTATCTCTCTGACTATATGAAACATACTTATTTAAAATTCCTTCTCATTGTCCTATTAATACCATGACCTATGTTCTAGTTATGTTATTTGTTGGGATTTGTATCACTGGTTCACAGTGTCGCTCCTCCTGAAATGTTAACTGCTTACTCATTACACACTCGTCTTCTGCCACAGTCTCCTCTGAGCCTCTCAGACGGGCATATGGAGAAAACCTCTGTCTATGGTTGCAACCTTAGCTTATTGCCAGGTCTTCATATTTGCCGCCATCTTTTAGGGATATATTATTCTCAGTTCCTGAGCAAGAGTTTCCCTGATTGTTTTCAAGTGCAGTTGCATATTTATTAATTCAATTTTAAATGTGCATTTATAACTTGTTGGGGAATAAACTGAATTTACCATATACTCAACATACCATCTAAAAACCAGAAGTTTCAATAAGTGTCAAAGTTTTGTAACTGATGATTTTTCAATGAGAATGATGTGCCTTCATTGTTAGGAGTCTCGGATCCTAACTATTCTTCAGGGGAATTCCGTTTCCCCACTCACGTTTTCAATTAGAACGGATTTTCCTTAAACCCTCTTGGCCTCCCTTCACTTACCCCACAACCTCGGGAAGAGTCATGACTTACTGACTGGTAGATTCTGCATTGTGCATCCCTTATATTTGGGAGTGAGTCTACGCCCAGAGAGAATGACTTCTCTTCTCCTCCTTCAGCTTATTTATTTTATGGAGTAAGACCTGACCAAGATCTGCTCAGGGAAGATATGTGCTATTTAGAAACCTCCAAAATACCATAAGTAACAGCACTTCCTTTCGGATATCATTAAGAGCACAAATATAGCAATCACTTTGATGCCTTAGATCTAAATACATTAAGCAATTCCTTGAAACAACATCTATCTCCAGGATTTAGTGGCATTCTCAAGAATTAATAATTAGCTTTCATATTGCCCTAATGCATATCTCTGTATCTGGCTCACAATAAGATAAAACAAATGCTTGTTTCATAGATGGAGGACGCGGATGAATGAATGAGTACTTGCAGTAGTATGAAAGCACTGAACATCTGAGCTCTAAGCTTATATCATTTTTGCCTTAAAAAAATAATGCATTGAAATTTGAGTCTTTTACCTCCAAAATTAGATAAAAATTATCTGCATTCTTACCCTAGTGTTGGTTGGATTCCACAAATGAAATATATTCTGGGATCTTTGAAAATATACACAAATGGGTGCAATGATGTTATAGAGTTTATTCAAATTGTGTTTCTATTTTGAAAAAATGCAACAAAAGGAAAACTTTATACAAGCTGGTTATTTCATATCACTGTTATTTTACTGACTATAGCTGAAGAAGAAATGGGTGAATTTGGAAAAACTGTTCCTGCGTTTAGACACCATCTTACTGTCTGTATTTACTGTCAGTCCTCCTCATGGGACCTGTTCCCCACACTGTTGCTGAACTAAATGCGGAGAAGCCATCCCTATCCTCTACACAGTTCTCTTTAAACAGAAGAACAATATGGGAAGACTTACCTTTTAAAAATAACAATAAAAAGAGGTTTGTGTAGTCATATTAACTGACAAAATTCATGGTGACTATATTTATGATACCAATGCTCTGCACAAAGCACATCCTAGACACTTACACACGTTTAATTTACTTCTGGCAACGAAGCCCATGCTGTTCTTTTTTCAGCTAAGACTTGAAGACCTGAGGTTCAGAGAAGTCAAGGAACTTTCATAAGGTCACACAGAGATGCCAGTTTGTAAGATAGGCCCATTGATAACAATGATGCTTTGATTTTGGCAAATATCCGCAAGGGAGCTGAAGTGGACAGTGAAGCGTTAATCTCTGCCCTTCTTCCTGGTCCCTTCATTCCCAGGAAAAAGTACAATGTGCAAAACCATGATGGGTCCCTGATGATGGAATGTTGTTTGTCACCACAGTTAAGTCTTGCTGGCACAGGTGGCTATCAGAAGAGAACTAGGAGTGCCTTCCTGGTTGGTGTTAGTATAACCTTTTCCACTATGGGACCGTTTACACCTGAACCCCAAAGAAGGCCCTCCCTGGGCTGACTCGGAGAGCCTCCAGGGCACTTTTTTAAAGATACACACTATGTCTGAACAGATACCCACAAGTCCTACAGAAGAACATACCCTCCTGAGTTGAGAAATCAGTCAGATCTCCGGGCTTCTTTTCAGGTTGGGCAAGCACTGAATCTCTGCCTAATTTCGATGAGCCCCCACGGCGCACACCCATGTGGGTGATTGGACAGAAAGAAACACTGTCTGCAATCGGATGCCAGGAGCTGCACGCTGTTCGAGTCATGTTTCTTTCTCACAGTCTCTGTACTAAAAACACAGGAAGCATTTGTGTTAGTTAATTCCTTCAAATGTGTTTAAATTATTCAGCTATTTCATGACAAACACATAATTCCGGTATGACAGTGATCAACTTTTGGGGGAAACATTGGGTAATGAGAAAAATCCCGGGAAATCATGATTCAGAGAAGTCTATTTAGGTTTAAAGGAAAGAAAACGTTAGATCCTCCCTCTGTAACCCCTTCCTGCCCCCTGCCCCCCAAGAAAGAGAGCGAGGTAACTGTGGTGTGCAGACCTCCTCATTTCCTCTGTAGCAGCAAGCACTGCAGCGAGCTGGAAACCTCATATTCACAAGGCAAACAAAGCATCATTTTTTAATGACTCTTCTGAATACATTTTTGCAGCAGCTTCCCCAGACCTGCTTGTCATAATGGTTTCTTCAAACGCTTTTTAAAGCCTGTGATGTTCAAGGCCTTAGCCTTCCCCCTCTCTTGCTTGTTTTTTTATGTGTCACAGTTGTCAACTAAAATAGAGCACCTAGCCTTTGTTTCAAGATGGTACCTGATCAATATCATCAATCCGTCTCACTCCCTCTCCCTCTCTCTCTCTCTCTCCCTTTCTCTCATGCACTCTCTCTCTCTCTACAGCTGTATCCATTTCCTCCTGGCAAAAAGGGACTTTATGAATAAATGATACTGAAATGCTGAGGGTTCAGATACTAAATAATGAATTTCACCACCAAAAACACAACAACTTCTCCAATCATAAAATACCGCTCCTTCCATATTGATTGTGCTTTGGCAACTAGATGCAGTGCTAGACTTCACTCTGCAAGGTGTTTAAAAAGAAAAACAGGTTTACTCAGGATTTATCATGTATGGAAAAATGTAATCTCTAAATAGGCTGTCTGCTAATGTCTGGCATAATGTTTCTTCATAATGGTTAACCCTTTTTCAGGGAGTGGAGTAATGCAAACAGTGCCTCTCTCTAGATGGGAACTTTGCTTCATGGGACATTACAGTAAGTGTGTCATCTGTTCTGTGCTGTTGTGCGGGTACTAGCGTGTAATGGGAATGCAAATCTCCTTTTATTTTCTCTCGTAAGCCTGCTGTGCGCAGGGAGTAGAGCATCCTGCAGCAGGACAGGGAGTAGGTCACAGCACCCGCAGTGCCTGCTCTTTCTCACGGGGCTGGGTGCTGGGTGCGCGGCTCACTCACTGTTGCATGTAGCGGGTCAAGGTTTGGGAGCATTTGGTGTCTGCTCAAATGTGACTTGCTTTCCTATTTCCCTCCTGAATGGTCTCTGCTGGCATGTTTCTGATGTGCAAAGAATGCCAGTCTCTGCTATCTGAGAGATGGCTGGGGTCAGAGAGGGTAGATTCTTGGCATGTGATTGGCAAAAGCTGCCTTCTCTCAAGTTGTAGGCTAACTTTTTTGACGGAAATGTTCTGTGTCTGCCTATAAATTTGCTTTACTGCCTATTAACGTCAGAGAAGCTTCATTTTTAATTAGGGAGAATCGAATAGACTTTGTTTTATGGAGAACGCTCTGCATTCCAACTACATGATGTTTTGATATATACTTTGTGTAGTACAGGTTCTGAGATGATGTCAGTCATATGAAAGGAGCAAAGTAAGTTTTGAGCATTGTCTATGCCGTGTTTGTGTCATGAAATTTTAGTTAAGCTAGATTGTTATAAGGATTTTAATGTCGAAAAGTGCAAATGTAGTTTTTTTTCTTTCTTTTTGGTACATTCATCTGCTTGGAAAAACAACAACTCTGTTTGTCTTTTTCGATTGTCAAGGGGCAGTAACAAATGCTTGTTTGTTTACCTGTATGCTAAATGTACGCTAAAATAGAGCACACATTTCCATTTTAATTTTTTTAACTTAATTTAAGGAAAAAATATAGGCATTAATTTAGAGCTACTGATGCAATGAAATGGAGGAATATATTTGAGCTATTAGCCATTTCAATCTCCTGCCCACAAATAATTAATGAGTTTCTATTAAAGATTGACAAGCTAGCAGAGTGCAATGCATTTTTACTAGAAAATGCAGCATGGGCAGTGAATATGCATTATTCCTTTCATTCTATAGCTCCACATTAATAGTTCTGAAATTAAGCTTTATGTTTCGATAGCCCTATTGATTAGCATTTAGCTGGAGATGTCCATGTGCCTGTTCCCGGTTCCCCGCCTCTCTATAATAATAATTTGAAATCCCTCAGCCATTATTCACAGCCTGTTTTCATGTTAGTATTTCAAATACATGAGGTTTTCATTTGCCTCCTTAGGATTAGGAAAGGATTTAATGCTATGTTGAAAAACCTTAACTTGCCTTCCTGACAATTAGGGCACCAGGTAATGTCACCCAGGGACTCATCAGGACTTATGACTGGAAGAGTTCCTCCTCAGGGTCCCGGCTCTGAAAGTCAATTTCAGTTGTCAGTGTCAATGATGGGTGTGTCTTGCTTTGTAAACTGTGCTTTATGTATCTCGGGCATAGACTTGCTTTAAAAGAATACACAGAGATCAGATATGTACTCTTTATATACTTTATTTACTGAAAGAAAAAATATGTAATAGACTTAAAATTACTTTCAGGGTATGTTTGATCATCCATGTGGGTTTGCAGGCAGCTGACTGTACGATTTCATTTGATAAGATATGACGTTTTTAGTGTCATTTTTAACTGCCTTCCACCTTGCTTTTTGATTCTGCTTTTTGTCTACTTTTGAAAGCAATATTATCAGCAACATCCCTTTAAGAACTGATGAAAACCATTGCTTCTTAATGGGATAGAAAGTGGTCATAGTGTTTCAAATAACAGCTTTTCTTAACTAAATTTGCGGTAAATTTATTCTTTGAGCGTTATCGTTGGTATTTGCTGAACCTGCCTATAAAATACTGCAGGAGTTCTACACTTACAGATTCCCCACAAAGAAATCGGAAACACATTTAATTTACACTGTTGAATTTGGGCTGCCCCATCATAGCCAAGTGGTTGGTGAAAATGGGGCAATTGCCGTGATTTTTCTGTGAAGTGTTGTTCCTCAGTAACATCCTGGTAGACACCTCAGTTCACCTAGGGCAATCCTCTGTTGTGTTTATCCTCTGAGGGACTCATACATAATGACATGGAGTGTGCTGGCTGATACACTCATTGTAATGCAATGGCAGGTTCAATAATAGGCATATTTTTTGTAACCTGACTATATAACAAGGGCTCAAAAACAAATCAAAACTTTCTAGATCCAAAAATTATGTGTGTTTTTATCTGGATGCAATATTTTTCAGAGCCTGAAAGCTGTATTTTGTGATCTATGACCTTCTTACTTGAATCATTATGTCCCTTGATTTCAGGGGCCATTGTGGAAAACCAAAATCAATCTGACACTCACCTTTCATGGAAATTAACACTAGACCAAGCCCTTAAAAAATCATAGAAATCCCAAAAGCATTTTTGGTTTTATTTTTGTATATAGTGATATATAGTTTATGGCAAATGATATTAACAGCAAGCATAATATTTCGGGTGCATATCTGATTTTCTTTGGTATTTATGAATATTTTTTCTGTAAAAGAATAAATAGGTGAAAATAGTTCACCACCATATGATTTGTTTTATCCTTAGGCATTGCCTGAGGTTACTGGAACATCCCTAGTTTTCAGAATTGAAAAGTGAAATGCACAACAATGAAAATTTTATTAAAATGTATGTTAACCCATTACAGTATGTTCATTTTCAATTCTTTGTAAGAAAGCATGATGTATCATTTTGTGTGTGTCATTCTTAAAAAAAAAGATGAGTCAAGTAAAGGAGCAAATTTAATGGGGGAATTTTATGGGAAACATTATACAAATGGCAGTGCATGTGATTCCCATTATTAAAATAATTTGTCATTGTATGAAAAAAGGTATAAATTTCAAGAAAGAGGCTTCTGTAGTTATCTGCCCTTTTTTAATGACAGTGGCTTTTGTGCAGAAAGACAGACACGTTCTCAGGCAAAGCTTATTTCAGGCCAGAATTTCTGAAAGCCCTATTAATGTTTCATGCTAATCAAGGAGAGTGGGAAATAGAGCTGACAGGTGCTTTCTACTCTGCTTATTCCTGTCTTCCTGCATTAGACACTACTAGCTACAAAAAGGGGGCCAATGGGGTTCCCTTCCAATGCATACAGTAAGAAGGGCACAAATAAAATGAACCTTGGCTCAAGTTTCCTGTTGTTTTCCATCTTGGATGTGCTGATAACATTCTTGGTCATATGAGTGCATTGATTATTAATGTCTGTTTTACTCTAAACTGTTACCTCAAAGGGGATGTGCCATTTGGATTTAGCATTCCAGCATAGTGAGCCATTCTGTTTGTGAATCTATAAAAGTTCCATCTTGACTTTCCATGTTAACACATTGTACCTACAAGTAATTTGAGCTTTTTGCCTGTATCTGATATCTTTAATGGAAATGCAATTGGCGGATGTGGTAAATTCAGTCATCATCATGTTATCTAGGGACATGATTTAGATTTGAATAGATCTATTTTCTCTTCCTTCACTGGAACGCTTACACATAACCACACTTTTCAAAGCTCAATGCCAGAATGAATACTTTGCATCACATAGAGTCCAAGAAAAGATAATACAGTGGTTGTAGGTTACTTTTGTTTTTTGTACAATTTCTGTATTAATGCATACATAAGATCTCTTATTAAATTTTTAAAAATCTTACTCCTATAGAAAACTTTGATTTATCCTAATGATTATGTGCTTAAAAATATCTTAGCATGATTAATTTTTCCACATCTTTTATTCATAGAAAAACTTTTTTTTTTCTTAAAATGCATTTAGACATGCCAAGAACTATTACCTTCAACTTTAAGTACTGAGAGCCTGACATTTTCTGGCACCTGGTGTCTATCTGAGGAAGGTGAAAGGTGACATACGGCACCTTTGGGATAGAATAAAATATTACTGGGCAAAGTTTTCAAGCAGCGAGGGGGCGGTCACAAGAATATGCTGACAGAGAATAAACTACAGCTACTCATAACTGAGAAATGTAGAAATACTCATTTTTACCTATACCTCAAGATGGAACCTCTTTCACGCTCAGAGGCCCAAGAAACACCCAAGTTTTTTTAAGTTTAAAAGTGACATAAAGACCTATGACATGTACGTAAACAAAACCAAAATAATTATTTCAGGTAATGAAACCTGTCAGCATACCAAAAGGGAAATCTTTTTGACTTTATTTTCTTGTCCCTCAGTGGGAAATACTTTCTGGCCATGCCTACTTACCCAGGTGTGAGCAGAATATGGAGACGAAAGTGTGTGGTTCCCAGTAATGAAAGTCCGTCTCCTGGGCTTCATGGGACAATAGCCAGCCTTGGGGAGATTTTGCATACTCTTATTTTAAGAAAACAATTTCCTAGAAAAAGCTTAAAACTCTAAAATTAATGGAAATATATCTTGATCAACCAGTATTGCCACTCAAATAATGTATTGAAAGATATCATTCTTAATTTGGGGGAGATGAAAGCTATAGACCCTGTAAAATCCGAGGAAAGTTACAGACCTTTCTTGAGAAACTCATAGGCACTAAAAATTTTGCAGATACTACAGGGGAGTCCACAGATAACTTAAAACCTATCTATAAGGGTCCAAAGGCTGCAGGTCAAAACCCCTACATTTGGCCCCAAACTCACCTTTTATAGCATTGTTTCCCCTTAAGCTCAAGACAAGTAAGAGCCTAAGCAACATTTTGGTAGATCCCTCTCCCTTTGCTCGTGCTTCGTCACTTGGTCATGGTTTTTCCTTCTAAAGGTGGCAGACAAGTGTGTTGTTTCCTCCCAAAGGAGAGAACCCTCACACAAACCACACAGTGGTTTAGTTCTATGAGGAACAACCAAAAAAAGAGGAAAAGAAAGAAAGAACTGGCTATTTGAAACTAAAGATGTAAATTCTTTGTTTCTGAAATGGAGACTGCACGTCTTAGAACTCTAGTCCATTTTTATATTTGAACCATGTAGAACTCTAGGTTCTGGAGATTACTGGAAGAGGATTTATCCTTGGCTAGCCTTTCTACAAGGGCAGGGAGCACTACACAAAACTGCTTTGAATGACGAGCCTGTCAATATCTGAAACAACTTGTATTAGATTCATCGTAGGTCATTACCATAATAAAAAAATAAGGAGGATATAAAGAGATATTTGACTACAGAAATTTTGCTACAAAACAGATATTTTATTTTGCTGCCGAGCCATATCGACTTTGCAAAAAGTTGACACAATTTTGCCACTTCTCTTGAGACTGTTGGTTTCATTTTCAGATCGATTTCCTCATCTTTGCTCAGTCTAGTGCCTGCCACATAGCAGATAAGTGACAAAAAAATCAGTGAATGAATGAATGAATAGTGATTCTATAATTCAAGAAACCATCTCAGTGGATAATGGAAACTTATCCATTTATGTAACAAGATAAAAATATCTAAATAGACCTTCAAAGTTATCATAAAGCAATACTTGTTTGCTTTAGGCTGCTATACAATTTCAAAACCTCTAAACAGCCCTGGCTTTTACTTCTCTGCTTCCCTCCTTCAGTGTCTTCCTTTAAGTTTCCAAATGTTCAATTCCTACCTCATCATAGGCTGACAGGTAATGAGATGTACATAGATAATTTTATTGTATTTTATTGATTATGCTATTAGAGTTGTCCTGATTTTCCTCCTTTTGCCCCCCTTCCACTCAGCACCCCCCACTCCTTCAGGCAATCCCCCCACCATGGTTCACGTCCATGGGTCACACGTATAAGTTCTTTGGCTGCTCCATTTCCTATACTGTACTTTACATCCCCATGATTATCCTGTAACTATCTATTTGTACTTCTTAATCCCCTCATCTCTTCACCCATTCCCCCACACCTCCCTCCCATCTGGCAACTAACAAAATACCTTCTGTATCCATGATTCTGTCTCTGTTCTTCTTCTTTGCTCAGTTTTTTTTTAGATCCAATTGTTGATAGATTTGTATTTTCATCATTTTCTTGTTCTTAGTTTTGATCTTCTTCTTTTTCTTAAATTAGTCCCTTTAACATTTCATATAATAATGCTTTGGTGATAATAAACTCCTTTAGTTTTTTTCTTGTCCGGGAAGCTCTTTATCTGCCCTTCAATTCAAAATAATAGCTTTGCTGGGTAGAGCAATCTTGGCTTTTTCCTGACTTTGCTCCCTGCTTGCCATGACTTTGAATATTTTTTGCCATTCCCTTTTAGCCTTCAAAGTTTCTATTGAGAAATCAGTTGATAGTCTTATGGGGACTCCCCTGTAGGTAATTCACTGCTTTTCTCTTAATGCTTTTAAGATTCTCTCTTTATCTTTAAATTTTGGCATTTTAATTATGATGTGTCTTGGAGTGGGCCTCTTTGCATCCATATTGTTTGGGACTTTCTGTACTTCCTGGACTTGTATGTCTATTTCCTTCACCAAATTAGGGAAGTTTTCTTTCATTATTTTTTTCAAATAGATTTCCAGTTTCTTACTCTTTCTCTTCTCCTCCTGGCACCCCTGTGATGTGAATGTTGGACCACTTAAAGTTGTCCCTAAAGCTGCTTATACTATCCTCATTTTTTCGTCTTGCTGTTCTGATTGGTTATATTTTGCTTCCTTCTGTTCTAAATCACTGATTTGATTCTCAGCTTCACCCATCCTACTGTTGTTTCCCTGTAAGGTGTTCTTTGTTTCAACTATTGAATGCTTCATTTCTGACTGGATCTTTTTTATGCTGCTGAAGTCCTCACTAAGTTCCTTGAGCATCCTTAAAACCAGTGTTTTGAACTCTGCATCTGATAGATTGCTTATCTCCAGTTCATTTAGCTCTTGTTCTGAAGTTTTGATCTGTTATTTCATTTGGGCCATGTTTCTTTTTCTCCTCATTTTGGCAGACTCCCTGTGTTTGTTTCTATGTATTAGGTAGAGCTGCTTTGACTCTGTGTCTTGATAGTGTGCTCTAATGTAGTAGGTGTCCTGTAGGGTCCAGTGGCACAGTCTCCCCTATCACCCAAGCCGGGAAATTGAGGTACACCATTCATGTGGGCTGAGTACACCCTTCTTTGTAGTTGAGACTTGGTTGCTGTTGGCAGATAAATGGGAGGAATTTACCCAGGCCAGTCAGCTGCAAGGATTGGCTATGACCAATCTCTGCCACCAATCTCTGCCCTCCTTGGAGGATTAGCTATGCAGGGGCAGGATGGTGGTGCTCCAATGTGGTCTATATCTGTCCTCTGGGAATGCTGGCCCTGTAGTTTCCCAGGTGATGCAGTCCGAGTTCAGCCCCCAACTTTGCTTTGCCTGAGACCTCTCTGCCTGAGCTGCAAAGCAATCTGAGATGGTTGCTGCTTGTGCTGGACTTGAAGATTCCCAGACAAATCCAAGTTGTGAATCTAGTCTGGCTGCTGGTGGTGCCAGGCCTCACTGAACCAGGTGTTGCTTGTTTGATAAGATTTAGGAAGTTGTGAAGCAGGAGCCAAGACCAGCCATTCAATGGAAAAGCAGCTTGGGTGGGCCCATAAGTTGGGTGGGGCAGAGTCTCTGGAGATCTCCAAGATGGATCAAATGGTGTTAGCCAGGTTGATAGAGTCTCAAATATGGCACCAATCTGCCAATTCAATCTGGATGGATGTGGTTTCTTTAATTCCATCGTTGTCAGACTTCCATTCAACTCTATTTCTGATGGTTCTGAGTGATGATTGTTCTATATTTTAGTTATAATTTTGATGTGCTAGTGGGAAGAGTGATCCATGTCCGCCTGCACTGCCAACTTGACCGATAGTCTCATGGATTTTTAAAATTCTAGCCCTGGCATAACTTTGCCGGCAACTGGTTCTAGTCAAATGATTTTGAAATCCTAATCCTAAACAACACTTGAATGGTCAAGGTAAATATTCCCTTTCCTAATAGTTTCTAGAAATATACAGCAAAATTAACTTTTTTGTTTTCTTACATATAACAACATATAATTCTTACTCATTATCATGTATTGATTCTATATTACATTTTATAATTCTAAAATTGATGTGTCTTGACCCAAATATGTAACTGGAACCTGCCTTTATACATTGGTATTGCCATTAAAAAATAGCTTTAATCAGTTATATTTAATCTGATTTTCCTCCTCTATTCTGGACTGTCCTCAATTGCATCATTATTGTCATGGAGGACAGAAACCATTTTACAATACTCTGGCATCTCCATTTAAATTTGGCATAGAGGTTTTGTCTTTCTTCCATTCCTAGAGACATAAAAGTGTCTAAATTCTTTGAAATTAAATCATTTTTAAAAGGACAAGGTAACATTACAGAAATTATATGAATTTTATTTAAAATTTGATATTTAGCAGCTAATTGCTAAATGGTTCATAGTGCAGAAATATAGTCAAGTTTCCATTGGATGAGCTTTTTCAATATTTCTAAAGCTTTTATGGTAAAAATTTAGATTTCTCTGTCTTCTCATAACAAATGTAAAAGAAGTACATTCTCTCTGGGAGTCTACACTTAAAGCTCTATTTTTTGAAAGGTGGGAAGGAAAGACAGTTAATTTGAGCAGTTCCACCCCTATTGCATATCTGTCATTTTTTAGAAAAGAAAAGCCATTTCTGGAGCTTTAGTGTCATTTCTAAACCAACTAAACAGTCTCCTAGCAGCCACAGTATCCCCTGATAAGTACATGTAGATACATAAAGACAAGCACTAAGATGGCAATGGCACATCCCAGGAACTATTTCCATGTAGTTTCCCAAAATGGTGGGGGGGGAGCACCTCCGTACAGTTGTCAGGTACATATCAGAAGATAAAATTGCATTCTGGGAGGCTCTAGACAAATCCAGAAGCAATGACAAGCACACTTGTGATAAAGAATCAGTTCCCAGCAAGTACAAGCTCCATCACTGTTCTGTCTCACGGTATGGGCCTTCTCTGAGTGACCTGCCTGGTGAGAGATCCCTCTCGTAACTACCAGCGAGCCTAGCAATACGATCTGCTTTGCCCTGGGCCTCAGACCACGTGACTAGGAGAAGGGCTACAGAGCCCCATAAACGGCCACGAAGAGAGGTCTCCCTCTCCAAACAAACCTCTACAGCATGCTCTTCACTGGCAGGACTGCCATCACCATCAGGGCGATTTAGGTACTGGAATGGGGAGCAGGTTCTAAAGTAGCTCGCCAGTTGGGTTAGTTGGTTTGATGTCCCTCGGTCCCTTCCCCGCTCACAGTGTAAGAACGCCTGTCATGGGGTGGAGAGCAGAGCTGAACTGACACGAGAAAGTCTGTACCCATGTTCACATTCAGCTACATTGGTCAGGTTCATACAGTGGCTATGATGGATTAGCTTTTCCCGACCTAGTAATCAAGATATTTGATATTCATTGTTGAAAGGAGATCAGAGTAAGACAATAGAAAATGAAATAGCCAATACATTAGCAAGAAGGTAAACCTGGAAAGTAATCTTAAGATATCTATTTAAGGCACTTGAAGCTGGGAAACTGTTTAAGTTACGGTTATAAATCATTAATGAGTGAGCAGTAAAACACTGTTAAATCATTAATTAACCATGTATTAACAGTAGAAAATATTAGTAATTCATTCTTAAGGCACCTAGTGATAGCTACAATATTAAATGCTTGTGGATACATGTAATTAATTAACTATTTAACTTACTTTCTAATTAAGGTTTAATGTAGTTGTAATTAAATTATTAGAATTTTGCATCTATTAACCACCTAAGTGGCAGGGTGGTTTACATGATGATTTTTAACCTTACCTTGCTGTCCTTGTGTTCTGTTTATTGTTAAAATGCGATTATATGCAAATGTAAGTTTATTTAAATAGTAAAATATTCCCCAAACTCGCTCTGATGACTCATTCATTTTTATGCATACACAAAAACCTTTTTTTAATTTTCAAATGAGTAAAAGGATCTTTAATCTAGAATTGGCTTTGCTTTCATTGAAGACAACTGTAGAATTTCCAGATGATCAGTTTTTCTAAAATAATTGCCATATAAACATTATTCCCACCAAAATATAAAAGATACTTGGGGCTCTTGCATGTTTTACCTAAAGCTTCCAGCTAATACTTTGCTTTGTCTCTTTTACAAGTGGCTAGCTCAAGCAGTTTTTACTGTAATGGAACAATATACTAAAATGAAGATACAATGTCTAATTCCTATCGATAAAAAATTATATCCTGAGAAGTTAAACCTCATCTCATCTACCATGGTGATAAAATTCCTTCAAAAGAGATTATTTGAGTTCACTAGAAGTATATCCAGAATAAATAATATATTATTGCATAAACTAAGAGAGGAAGAATAAGTTGTGGGCTTAATATTATTTTCTTCTTCTAGTTAATATTGTAACAATGATTCTTAATAATTATATTTGTAGAAAACAAAACATATTAAATTGGTTATATGTTAGAAGTGTGAGATAATTGACTTCCTACTATGTAGCCATAGACCCAAGTATACATTTTGATAAAATATAGTATTATCATCCATAACGAAAAGTTTACAGGAAATAAATATTTTGGCTGACCATCTGAACAGTGGAGATGTTTACAGTCAGTACTCTCAACATAGGGGACCCTACCTCAGTTCTAAAGGGGGAACAAACAGGAAGAGAAGCAAATCTGAGATACTTTAGGTTGATCACCGGGTTTTTAAAGGTATTGAAAGTGAAGGACTGTATTTACAGAGCCATCAATTCCCATCACAAAGAGATGGCCCTGTGGCCTTTGTCACACTTGTCAGTCAATTCCTACCATTATCCAATCAAGTGGTAAGCAGGGGAACGCAGACCAGAGGATAAAACACTGAGCAAACGGATTTGCCTCTCCTAACAGGACTGCAGCGGGCTTAACGATTACCAAGTACTAACTCCACCTTTTTCCCCACAGGCAAAACATTTTGGAACTGTCATAAAGACAATGCTATTGTTGGGATGTCAAAACTTCCTTTACCCTTCTTGGAAATTAAGTTTTCTATATGTAGAAGCGTAAATTAATCTAATAAAAGCTATTCTGAGGAAGATGTCAGTGGGGGAGACAAATTGCCTGTAATAATTGAGATGGCTCATCATGGGGTTAAGGCAAGCGTCTGGCTACGACATAAAAAAGCTGTTTCTCAGTAAGCTAAATTACTGTTCAGGGTTCCAGAAAAAAATCACTGTGGCCCAGCAATGCCATGACATAATATAGTGAGGTGCCTCTGCTTCCATGGAGGGAGAGCTCTTCCTGCAATGTGTCTTTTCCAAGCAGGGTGTACTTTTTCTATTAGTGATTTGAGCCAGATCAGTAATGGTGGGAGTATGGTGCTAATGAGGCCAAAGTTACAGCTACAACCCCTGTACAGGCCAATTAGGTTCTTATAAAGAAAAGAAAAACTATTTCCAGACAACTGAGAGTACTTTGTCCTTGAAGAGCCCTGTCGTTGACCTTAAGCAGAGTGAGGTTGTTGAATGCCAAGTGTAAGAGCCTGCATTGCTGGGCATGGGGTCCCGATGCACACCTGGAGGGCGTGGCAGCAGGCTCAGTCTCTCCTAATCTGAGATCTTGAATAGCAACTGAGATCTCTCCCAAAGTAAGAGGTTAACCTAACAAGTCAACTTGACTAAGCATCCAGTGAGCCAGACTGTGTCAGGGTAATCAGGCAACAGGGAGTTCCGTAGCATATTGCAAGTATTAAATGACTTACATACTTTATAGGAATAGTGATTCAACAGAACAAACACACAAGAAAGGTATTGCTTTAGCTGTCAAGCCACTGGAAAATAATGGAGTTAGACTTCGTGCTGCAGACCTTTCATGTTAGCACTAAACTAGGCCCTTTAGAGCCCGGGTCACTGTTGTTTTCATCATAGAAACTTCAGAGCTTACCGAAGTGCTTACCACGCTGTAGGTCAGCAATTTTCAATCCTTTTCATCTCACGGCACACATACACTACTGAAGTTCTGCAGCACGCCAGAAAATGTATTATACTTTTGGCCTGACAAAAAGAAAATAAGTATAATTTTTATTCATTCACACTGGATAAGCTATTGTTGTGTTGGCTATTGTCATTTTTTTTTTCTTTGACAATCTAAGGGAAAAGAGGTCAGTGCCCCTGACTAAATAGTCAGGTACTGCAGGCTTTAAAAATTCTTGTGGCATACCGGTTGAAAATCGCTGCTCTAGGTAAGCACATATGACACATATGTAAGCTGAAGTTTTTCTAATAGTCACATATAAAAAAGAAACAGGTGAAATTAGTGATATATTTTATTAAACACAATAGACCAAAAATAATGCCATTTCAACATGTAAACAATTTTAAAATAAAATTTAAATTACTGAAATGCCCAAGAGTCATGGGGCTACAGGACAGCAGACCTTCAGATGTTCAATTCCTGCATGTGATAAGAATTCATGAAAGAAGGTGTATATGAATGAATGAATGAGTGATATGTGGACAAATGAATAAATGAGGGATGTGTGAATGAATGAATATTGAAGGAGATATAAAAATAATCACTTTGAGCTTATTGCATATATGGAGATTATAATCCACCCAGGTCTTCATAAAAAAATGTCTATTGGATAGATGGGTTGTCAAAGAATGGATATGTCAAATTTCAATTGACCTTTTCAAAATTTTACAATACCTTTCACTTGTAGTATTGGCTAATCTAAAAAAAATTTCCCACCAACCATTTGCATGTAGATTCCATAATGTTTATTAACTACAAATGTGAAAACATGTTGCTATAATAAAATGCTTTATAGGCTTTTGGGAAACAATTGCCTAGGCTTATTATTTATCATAATCTCAAAATAATTCTAGCAACATTTTTCCATTGCAAGAGGAAAATACAATTCAGGGCAATTTATTCGAGAGCAATTGTGCGGTTTGTTGCTTTGGTCTGAATATAACTTCAGGTCTGGTAGTAGGAAGGCTATGTTCTGTGTTCCCATCCTATGGTGAAGACCTTATAGCTGAAAGTGGTAAATGTCAAATAAATACCTATAGCCAAGCAGCGTTCTATATGTCATATTTTTTCTTCCCTAGTTACAACTGAGAGATTTATAAAGGAGGAAGATGTTAGGAAGAGTAAATGTAAAGACATCTTTAATAACAAGTTATGTTATAAAGTATGTTCTATGTAATACAAAATTGCATATCAGGTAGAATTCTATGAAACATTTCTAAAAGCAGTACATAAAAACACTTCAGGAATAGAAGGAGAGAAATTATTTTTTATTGAAGGAATATTTTATTATTTAGAAAACACATTTTTTTTACTAGTCCAGAAAATGTTCCTCCTAAAATGAAGCGATTTTAATCCCTTTACAGGTGGACATAAGTAGGAAAGAGTCTTTTGTATTATATCAGTGTAAAGGCACCGAGCCAGCACAGGTCAGTCATTTTATTTATAATCCAAATGTATGTGAATGACCCAAATAGCCTGTTGTCTTTCCACCTTCTATTTTAGTCTCTAAGTATCATCATAAATATTAACGTGTAAAACCAAGGACCTAGAGAATCAGCAGCTACACCTCAGCCATTATTTCCGTATCATTTTATTTATCCACTACACTCTCCAGTAACTGTCAGAACTTTAAAAGGATAAATTTTAAAAATAAACATTCATGGATTAAATAGACATGTATTAAGCCTGAATAAATGGATTTAAGGCCTTTCTGCTTAAATCTAACAGTTTTGTTTCCAGTTAGTTTTCTGAATTAAGCATACGGCCAGTGCTTTGTTTCTTAAAGTAGTGAAGGGCCTTCCTCAAACCCAGCTGCTTTAGCCCTGGCCAGATGGCTCACTTGTTTGGGGTGTTGTTCTCTTCACCAAAAGTCTGCTGGTTTGATCCCCAGTCGGGGCACATCCTAGGTTTCAGGTTCCATCCCTGGTCGGGGCAGGTAAGAGAGGCAACAATGTTTCTCTCTCTTTCTCTCCCTTCCTCTCTTTTTAAAGTCAATAAACATATCCTAGAGTGGGGATTTTTTTTAAAGTAGCTAGTTAACGTATATTAATTTATATTTAGTACCCCTTAGCTTAAGACAAGAGTCCGAGCTAACTGTATTCCCCAAAGTAAAGAGAATAGTTCTTTTATTCTCCGAGTTGGAGGAATTTTTGTGATTTTTTCCCTTTTCCAATACACAAGTCATCTTTTGCAGTAAAGCATGCTTGTCAACACACATGTCAGCCAACTTTAAAAAGAATAGTCTGAGGGAAAAAAAGAAAAGTAAATTATTTAAGTGGAGTTGTAGAGGAGGCTTGAAAGAATTCTGTGTGGAAGGTTTCTTTGCTTCTCTCTGCCAGTGGAAGGGGGACTTCGGATCTCTCACTAGTGAGCTTCTGCCATAACGAGGGCTGACAGTTCACATTGAAAATTCTGTTTTCTTCTTTCCCAGGAAAGCAAGTCAAAGTTAAGCCAACAAACTGTTGTTGGCAAGTGCCTTACTTTTGTTTCCTCTTCTTTAAATTAGCCATTTGAGTATTTGAGTTTTGTACAGTATTTGTCAATGAGTTTCCAGGATTTTGGACCACAGATTTGAGTAGGTACTAAACGCTTTCTTTTTTTAAGTAGAGATCCTTTATGATGAAAAGAGTGTTTACATAAGCATTTGGGATGAAGAGAGACACCTGAAGTAGCATTATGTGAAGAAAACTAAACTAAAAACAACAACCCATTGTTAAAATACCATTACAGGTTTGAGCTACAGTTGAATTTGGCAATGACCACTATTTTAGGATGGTCTGGTCCATTCAAGTTGTCTGTGAAATCTATGATGGCTGCTTGAATTCCATTAACTTTGGTACTGTAATAATTATGGGGAATGCAAAATGGGTCTCATACAGTGTTTTGCTCCTGTGTAGAAATTAACACAAGTGTTCACATCTTTATTTATTTTACTTTTCAAAGCTACCCCATCCATCTGTGGTTTGGTATCACTTTAATAAACTTTTCCAAAGTATTTACAGAGGACAAATATGTACTTCATATAAAGGAGTACCACATATGGCTCATTTTATGAAAATCTTATTTATAAAACTAAAAACCTAGCTAAATGGATGGACATATAAAGAGGAAAAGTGATATTCTTCATAACAATAGAAAACCTGATTACTATACAGAAGCATTCACTTTATATTGAGGAAAGTTCTCTGCATGTTAAATATAAAACTTTTATTTTCTGACCATCTGTAATCTTCTAACTTTGGGGAATGTTTTATTCATCATTCTACTATGTTACAGGCAATTTTATGAAATATTAAATCACTACCAATTACATTATAAATGGGGGAGTGACTAGCTGTGTCTATAGAGTATGTAAGGAACACACAGTCACGACAGATGAGTAAACATATGAAACACCTACCCTTGTATTTTGTTTGTTTAGTATCTGTATTTCCCTATGTTTACCATGTACACTTGTAATGGCATTGTTCCACTCCCTGACTTATCTGTAGATAATACAGTATTTGCAAGACCAGTTCATTAAGGTTAATTTGTTCAAAAAATATTAGAACCATTAATTTCTGGGTTATAGCTAATGGCTGTTCTCAGCCAGTGTCTTGCCTCATCGTTAGTGTCACTGAGATTATAACTCACACCCAACTGTTTTTACACTATCTAATAGAATCAATTGATGCGGTGGTTGACAAGATGCTGTTTTGCATTTTGTCATCACACTAATGCACATGGCTTAAAGGCACTGGCATCCATAATGCGGGGCAGTTTTCTAGGAGACTAGAATAGGCTGAAGCTGCAAGGGCCATTTTCATAAAATATTAATGAAATTGAAAAATACACTGGGGTTGAAGGCTTGTCTGCTAAATGTAAGGTAAAATCTATTCTGTTCTGCTTTCTGATGACTGTAATTAGCAGCCCTAATTAAAAATTCAAACCTTGTGTATATTTGAAAGCATGAATCTTAGCTCACATAGTGTTTATTTCCTTTACAAAGTATTTTATTTTGCCACACTAATTGAACAGGATCCTTCCTAGTTTGACAGCCGCAGCTGGTTGGAGGCAGCTTCTGTATCCAGTCTCTCAAGACTACTTCCTTTTGTAAGCAATAAAACATCTTTAAAAAACATGTATATGCTCTCTATGAGCCATTAACTCTGTGCCACCCAGCACCAGGCCGGTCCTCTCCTCACACATTGTTTTTTTCTTCACTTAAATGTGACCTCTTTGAAGAGGCTGCTTTTTTCTGATCTTCAATATTTAATGTGAATTTACTTACATTAAATGACCACCTTACTAAAGAAGCGAAGGCCCACTTCTGACATTATTTATGAACAGCATACGCTGTGCAAAAATACGAGAGGAATTGCCTGGGAATACCTATTAGTTCCGGTAGAAAAATCTACTTTTTATCATTGTTTTCTAAAGTTGTTTTGAAATCTGTGGTCAAAATGTTGACGCCTCACCTGGGAGCATGGGAGAGCAACTGAAGTACAGATTGATTAGCACGGTGTTACCTGGAGAGAAATCAGGCAGAGGGCAGGGCCAGAGAGGAGAAACAAGGGCGAGCCAGAAGCCATAGCTCAGAGACGTGCCAAAATTATTGTTTGAATGACGACAAAAATAAGCTTTGTTTCAAATGGTGCCCATCAACCACTGACAAAAAGGAAAAGGAAAAGACATTTGAGTTGTGCTCAAAATAATTTGGGAAAGGTAACACCGGTCTTTTGTTGGCTCTGCCCATCCTTTTATCTCCGGATCTCAATTTCCTCAGCTGTAAAGTGGGAATGATTCTGATTGCTTTCCTGACATGTTCTATCTGCCTTAGAGGGTTCTTCTGGAGACCCAGGAGATTGGCTCTGTGAAGTGCTTTAGCAATTCTGAAGTGACCTGGGAACAATGTACTAGAAGTCTATCTGTGCTCTGCAGGTGACTCAAACTAGGGACAGAAAATGCAAGGAAACTGGTGATCAATACTATCAGAATTACACTTAAAAGTTTGTGCAACCTGATTTACATAACTCATTTACTAAATGGGCTCTGGGGATTCGAAGGGAATGTTCAGAGAATAAAGAAATAAGTCCTTCCCTATTGTACTTTTATGAAGTTTTGATCTAATTTTCCTGGACACTCCATTTTCAAAATGTTGCTGTAATTTGCTTGAGTGAAATAGTTGAATATGACATCGTATTGAGATATTATAATTTCTTAGCCACTGATCTATGGCTTTAAATGATTAAATGAATAAATAAGCAACTATGTCTGATGGTAAAAGATTAACAGCACCATTAAATGCCAATATTTTCAATATTAGCAATTAAACAAGTTATTTCATACAACTACAGACTATTTAGTTTATAGAATCATGTAGCCCTTGCTCCAGACACGGGATCTATCGTCCTCATATACAGAGATTTCTCACCAAAGAAAATGAAAGCTTTTCTGGAGTAAGGAGTATTGAATATGAGGCTATTAAGAGGATGTGAGGCCTGCTAATATTTGGATTATTGATTTCTCCAGCAGACAAATGTTACAATCCACCCTTCCACAAAATACACATTTACTTGATCTATTGAATAGTGAGCTGCTTTCGATTCTATCTGAGAGGGAAGGGAAGAATTGATAATTTTGTATCATGGGAGAGAACCCAACTCAATGACTTGATGGACAACTAGAGTATGCAGAGGGCAGTGCGTGTCAGAAAAGAGGGAGGTGATGGACGGAGGAGCCGCTAGACTTCTGGGCCCGGGCAAAGCTCCTGCAGAGCACACACTGCCCCCGGGGGGACGGGCTGGGATGCTGCGGCCATGAAAAGACATAAGACAGATCTTAGGGGCAGATTGTTACAAGTCCGTGTGTTATCTCTCCTTAGAGAACTCAAGGGGTGAGCAGCCTCCTCACTGCTGAAAAGAGCCAGCCAGCAACTTTAGTAGGCACCAGGGCCTGAGGACATGCTCCTGTCCTCCCGGTGCCCAGGGGACCTGCAATACCACCTTCCTAAGCCCACAGGGAAACACGGTTTCTCTCTATTATTCCCACGGCTGCCCTTCAATCATTCTGTAGGCCTGGCGGTAAAAGTCTACCTCCGTCTCTGACCTCCCGCTGCAGCCGCAAGGCCTCATCCTGGCTGACTCTCCTTCCTCTAAGGAGCATTCCTATCCAGCTCCCAGTGGCCTTAGAAATCCTTCTCAGAGCTGTTCTGGGCTGCAGCTACCCAGTTCACCTTGAGCCCCGGCTGGCCCCTGGCCCAAGCAACCGTGCTGTCAGGCAGCTAACTGGCGGTGACCGCTGGTTTGCTTCTCTGAGCACAGAAGTCTCAGGTTCTGGGAGATCAGAAGACAGGTCCCTCCCCCCGCCCCACTCTTTCTGTAGAGCAGGACTCCCGAGGGACCATGCTAAGAATTGTAGCAAAAGTTGAATGGAAACATAAAAAACAGTCCACTACAGAAGTGGAGCAACTTTTGTTAATTTGGAGGTGGGAAAGTGGGGACTTGAATAAAGCCCTCCCATCGGGCCTCCGGGTTCCTGGAGAAGGTCAATGCCAATCCTAGACACAACTGCAAATCCTGCCCACATCAACCTCCGAGGCTTTGCACAGCCTGCTCCAACCCTCACAGTGCACTTCCTCCCCTACTGACCGAGGCCTGTAATCAGGTTGCCTTTGGATCGGACTCTTAATTCTTATTTAGAAATAGATGAGGATCTAATTATATGAAGAGAGAATCAAAAGAGTGAGTCCCTCTACGTTTTCTCAGGTTGCCTCTGTTCCCCAAATTACCTTTTTCTCCTCTCCCTCTTTCTTCCATCAAAATTTCTACTTTCTCAGTGGGAAGGAGCTCAACTAGAGTAAATAGAAAGGGAACCAAACTAACTGAACTATCTCCTCCAAGACAGTAAACAACCTTTTCTGACGGTCGGCAGCTTAACAGAGGCATCTCCAGGAGAGGAAGGGTTGTAAGTCACTGGGCTGTTGCCCGTTTCACTGCCATAGGAATTGACCTGACCACTGGCTTTGCCTCTGAGGAATCTGGATGGAATCAGAACACAGGGCTAGTCCTGGAGTCCAAACTTCCAAAGCTCCCGACTGAACTCAGTTCACAGCTGATTGGTCTCCACGATGACTTATCTATTCTGTGTGGTTATATGATCAGGTTGCAGGATTCATGATAGTGTAAATAGGGAGGAGAACAACTGGTGCTGAGTTGGGCTACACAGACTGAGAATGTCTTTTTGGGGTCCAGATCTGTATTTGGGGGTTACCAGTGTCAATTCATTGAGAGAGAAAAGTGCGTATACTCTACCTTTAAAAGGGATTCTGCAAGTCACTAATGGATTTTCGAAAGTACTCTGAGGATGGTGGTTCAGAACCCTTAAAAAAGGAATAGAACCCACAGTGCCCTGCACAGCCCCTATGAAAGTTCTAGAAAGATCTTGAACAATAAAAAATCCACTTCTTGGGTTATCTTGCTTTTCTGTTTATCTTGCTCATTTCAGCTCAACTCTTATGAACCCTTTGCCTGTTGCCTGTTCGACTTACTCTCTGAGCCACGAATAGTGTGTGTTTTACTTCAGCAATTCACCCTGCCTATGCAGGGGTGAAAAGCTAGTAGGACTAGGCAGGACCCCAGATGAGAGATGCATACTAACTACAATTCACCAGCTTATTATTGTTGTATTATTTATTCTCAATATAAGATATTTCTTTTGAGATGCCCAAAGTACTTTCCTATACACTAAATAAATGGTTAGCCCTCAGAACCCTGCTATGAGAGAAGCAGATTTGCAAAGACGATGGGAGAAGGAGAAAATGAAGTTCCACATGCAGAAAATAACAATTCATCACACAAGGTGAAGAACGCCATTACTGGCTCTAAAGGTGGGGAGGGCCATCAGCTGGTGAATTGACTCCCTTGAATTATGCCCTCCTTCTTCTTCCCTACGACCTCTCCCACAGCCTTACGTTATCCAAAGCACTTCTACATATCAATTAGGTTGCCCGTCATTGCACAGGTAGGAGAACATGCTCTGTGATAAACATAATGCATTTCCTAAATTTTACCCTTGGCCCAATGTTACTGAAGTGACCATACTGTACAGAGTTTCGCTTGTATTAATTGCACTGGTATGAAGGTGGCATGAGGCCGACACTGAGAACTAGCCTGTGTCAGAGTTCAAGGTTTTCCTTGTGGTTTATTTCTTGACCATACAATCTAAGTTATTCTGCCTGCTCTTCCTTCTCAGAGTAGCCTGCAATTTTCATTCAACTAAACTTTCAACAGTTTACATCACTATATTTATAATGTGTATGTGTTTAATGCATGATTTCCCTAATAAGGGAAGTAAGTTCCATCTGGGCAGAGCTCTGATCTCTTTTCTAAACACGTGGGTGTCCAACCTGCAATCCTCAGGCCACATGTGGCTCAGGATGGCTGTGGATGGGGCCCAACACAAAACTGTAAATTTACTTAAAACCTTATGAGATTTCTTGTGTGATTACGTGTCACTATGTATTTAATGTGTGGCCCAAGACAACTCTTTTTCTTCCAGTGTGGCCCAGAGATGCCAAAAGGTTGAACATCACTTGGCATGTTGTTATACACTCAACACTGTTGGTTTAATAAGCAAATGAATGAATGAATGAATCAAAAACAGATTTGGGATTAAGATAGATCTAAATTTGACTTCAAATTTATCTTCTTCCAAATTATATTACTTTGAGAAAGTAATTTAATCTCTGAAACTCAGTTTCCTCATCTATAAAACAGAACTGTTAATACCTACCTTACAGGACCTTTACGATGATTTAATAGGTAACATATGACACATTTTAATCACTCTAAAAATGTTAGTAATCTCTAAATTAAGATTTGATTTCCAAAATTTGCAGATTAAAAAAATGTTATCCATCAAAATGCCTTAAATAATTGTGTAGAAGTCACAGCCATTTCAAATGCAATATTAATGTAGTCTTGCACTTATATCTCATTCATTTTCAGGTCTCACACACACTAGAAATGGGGACTAGAATAAAGAATGGGCTCCAAAAATGTGTACCGAGTGAATTAACTAATTCTATAAATATGGAAACTAAGCCCAGAGAATAGCAGACACTTTCCCGACACCTCACAAATAGTGTAAGGACCGGAAGCGGGATTTTATATTCTGATTCTCCACCTAATGATCCTATTACTGAAACATTGGCTGCTTTTAATTATAGATCAGATATCACATTTAATAGCATTAAGAGTAACTCATTTGAGTACATGACTCAACTGTCACTTAGGATACCAAGACTTTCTTTTTTGGATATTTTAGTACAGAGCATGGGCTTTAGAAAAAATTCTCAGTTGTATCTCAAATTTCAGTTGTATCATTTCCAATATGATCATGGAAAATTACTTCATTTCACTGAGCCTCAGTTTCCTGTTACGTAAAGTATAGATAATACAGTTTGCATACATATATATACATATATATTTCTAATAATTACATAAGAAAATGTTTGTGATGCACATAACGGTTTCTGGCACACGGGCATATTCAACAGTAGAAGTGATGGTGTGGGGTGGGGGGTGCTAGTAGGAACAATAATGGTGATTATTTTTACATCTTGTATTTACTTAGTGTTGTCTTCCTTTACCCACAAACAATAATACTTTAAAACCAATCAGTCATTGTCATTTTTGTTTTTTTTCTCTTATAAGATTGGAGTATCTGGCATTTTTGTCATATGCTTGATCAATTCTGTTTTGCTTACAAAACTATAACAATTTTGATACTTCCATGACTCTGACTTGTTCTTAAAATATGTGCAGTTATGAATTCATTGCATTCAATAACATGCAGAATGAAATTGTTCTCACAAGGATTGCCCTCACAAATAGTGTGACCAGTTTAGTCCAGTCTATCCCCTGCACTCCTGTTGCTCTGGTACATTTGTTGATGGAACTCCTTCACCGTAAATGTGGCCGTTTGAACCAATGATAGACTCTCCTCACCATTTCACTTCTTAGTATGAAGTTGGGGTTTGCTGAATGTACGAAGACATAACTGTAGTTTTAGTGATTTTTTTAAACCATAGTTTGTTTTGTTATCTGACATTTGTTCAGTAGTTTTAAACTCATTCATTACTTGGTGCAAAGGAATATATTTGCAAAATAACAAGTATCACCTTCTTTGGGAAATTGCTGTCAATTTACGAATATTTCAGGTTGGGAACTACATAATTTAAGGGACCCCACAAGGATTCTTTCAAATTCAAGCGAATTCACTGGTGAGGAGAGATTCTGTTTGCTAAACATTAACAGAACTTATACAGCGTTTCTAGATGCGAGTGGGCAGATCTGCTAAGTAAATCTGGAAGTAGCAGCTGCGCCCTGGACAGGGGTTTGCCAGCTGGCTCTGGGTTTGAATCTTTGCTTTGCTCCTGGTCAGTTGCCAGGTTTGGAGCAAATCTATTTAATTACCTGAGCTTCGATTACTATTTTGAAAATTTATCCAGAGGTAAGCTAACAGAGAAAGTAAAGAAATCAGCTAGTTTTAATACGTACAAAATGCTCGATCTACATATTTTTAACACTCCAAAACTCTGCTCTTTTGTCTCTAATACACCCATTCTGCCTAACTCCACAATGCACTTAATCTACCTGCAAATTAATTTAAAATCTATCTCACAAACATTGTAAGTATAAACTTGTATGTTTATATGTACATGTATATGTGCGTATATGTGCATTATATATATATCATCTGAGTTGTTAAACTTTCTACCAAGAGTTATCAAATGTCCCTAGTTATCTGTCTAGACTGTTCTTATTTTCCGAATATTTCCAAATTGGATTTAGACAAGATTGTATCAGGCATCTGGGATTAATGCACTGGATACCCTAGCTGTCCTTCTGCTTTTGACCTTTCGGCTCAAGTAATTTCTGGGCTCCTTTTGCAGCCAAGGCTAGTCAAGTGTTTGGTGTCTAGGTGTCCTAATGAATGCTTTGCCTTAAAATCCAGTTCCATGATTTATTTAAATGTTGAAGGGTGTTGAAATTTCTTTTCAAACTACTTTATTATTATATTAATAATTGAATAAATTCAGCTTTCACTTTCTGCATTAAAAATAATTCTCCTTGAATCTTTATTATACAACCCTTATAAAAATAGCTGCAGTATTAGAATTAAATATTTGTTACATTAAAAAATATAATATTCTCAACCAGTTGTTGTGGAATGTTATATTCGAATGTTTTGATTCAAAATGTTCTCTCTTTCACTCATAGTCATTGAAATTTGTTAGCATTTACTGCATTAGATGTAAGTAGAACTGTATCATTTCATGAAATAGTTCATTTTGAATACAAATAAGTTTCTGACTTTGTTTCAGCACGTTAGTCCTACTACCAATTGAGATTTTAACGAACAACTGAAATAACCTACAAGAACATTTCTAAACAAATGATGTAGAACAGATATTTTAGATGCAGAGGTTTTTAGGTCAGTCAACTTAAAAAGGGGAGAGAGCACTCTGTATTAGACAATATAAAGATTATCAGCAAGTTTGGAGAGACCGCTATCCATGCGTTAATGACACATCATGTTTATGTTATTCTAGTCAAGTGGAGCTTAAACCTTGTCTTTGGATTCCCTCGGCCTCTCATTTTCTCCTTGGATCTCTTGAAGATGAACTTTGTAGCAGCATTCCTCATACTGCGCATTAGGGTATCCACTGATCTAGCACTTCCCTGACTGCATTCCCTAAAAGTGAACACAAAGTGTCACTGTGACTACATGCTAATATTCTAAAACTCAGGAAAAAACTTTGCCCAAACTCGAAATTCACTTACTACTGGCAAATGGGTGTTTCATTTGAATCCCCTATGATTAATTACCTTTAAGTTAATTTGGACAAGAATTAGATTTTAATTCTTTTAATTTTTTATCTCTTGGTTTTTCAATACAGTGCTAGCACTTTTTTCTTTTTTGATGACACAAGAAGAAAAACAAAAGAAGAGGAATCGTGAGCACTTTGGTTTTCAGGTCTGATGACATGTGAAATAGTGTGCATCGAAGAAGGAAATTGATCCGTGGGAGCTGAGAATGACCTCGGTGCACGCATCTCTGGTCCGCAGTGCATGGTGTGCTTCACCCCCGTGCTAGGAAAAGATGTTCTGCTCGGAGCAGAAACACGACGCGCATTCCTACACGTGCACAAAAGGCGAATGCCTATGTCGATTTATAACGGAATCTTTGAGAACCTATCATCTTTTTCCTTAAAACCATAGCCTGCATGGCTTGGAACGTCAGCTGCTGCTGAATGTCTTCTCCAGTAGTAAACGGGAAGCTTTGCATTTGTTTTGCTGTGTCTATCTCAATATTGCTATCTCTCTCCATGTTTGGGGCATACAGATTTCTGAAATGAATACCTGTCAATCATGATATCATCTATTACAGGATCCCATCTTACTGACACGACAATTATTTTACCATGTATGAGTATCTTTTCACTCAAAGACAAAAAACCTAACGTTAAGTTCTGTATTTATGTAGAAAAATTGTGAAGATGAAATAGTGGGCTTGCATTTTGAGATACACTCTGAGTGGTGCATTGCTTGAAGCCGTAATTCTGTCTGTACTGTCCTACATTATGTCTTCACTTATCAGCGTGTGGTAGTTTTCCTTTACACCACTGCCCTTAGATAGTTCCATCCAGCCCATCACTACCATTTTCTAAATGTACTACTTCCCATGACTGTTTGAATGAGGCGCATTTTGGATCCACATTGAGGTCTTAGGTGACAAAGGTCAGATAACACGATGGGCGCATCTGTGTCTCCTAGTCATCCGTGTTTTTGCAGAAAAGATACTGATTAATAAAGCATTTAATGAACCTTCCTTCATCTCTACCTTTAAACTATTTGCCCTTAGTTTATTTATTTTTTAAATGGTCATATGTAAAGAATAGTGTGAAAATTATTTACAAACAATGAACTAGTTTAAAAAACAACTGCTAGTCATCGTTCCCAGATTTTAATGTAATAACACTGAAAAAAGCAGATAACATTTTTAGCACAGTATGTCAGAGATGCTCAGTTTAGTCCCGATCCTTAGTTCGATAATCTATAAAGAGCTAGTCTGACCCTTTCAAAACTGATAGGAGCATTCTGTTTATGTTTTTTGTTTGTTGTGGAGAGAAACATCAGTCGGTTGCCTCTTGAATGTGCCAGTCCGGGGACCAAACCTGCAACACAGGCATGTGCCCTAACCAGGAATGAAAACGATGACATTTCAGTTTTGGGGACAATACCCAGTGAACTGAGCCACACCAGCCAGGGCTGTTTTTGTTTTTTAATAAGCTTAAATTATCATAGGATTTATAACACCTAATGGCTATTGTTTTAGCTATGAATTTCTGATGTCTGAACATATGGTAAATAGAATGTCATATGAACTTAGGTACCTTATTTTGGAATTTGGAATTTTGGTTTTTGAGAAGGATTATATGTAGCCCCACTTTTTTTTTTCCTACAAGCATTAACTATTTTATGTGCAGGACATTGTGCTAGTGCCTACAAAGTACAAAAAGTCAAGGTACTTGGCTCTCCTAAGCTCATAGGTGTGCAAGAAGCAGCAAATACCTAAGAAAACACTACAGCTACTGTGGTAGAACCTACAGTTGGAGAGTGGGAATGTGAGTCGCATCCAACATACCTTAAATGCTTCCTCTGATTCTTTTAACCTTGTCTGTTCCCTAGACCTTGGACAGTTGCTCACCTCAGCTTACATCAAGGCCACGGACCTCCTGTGGGCTCACAGATTCTGGTGCCTGAGGTCGTTTAACTATGTGCCTGCAGCCTTTGGCTCCTCAAAACCATTGTGGACTAGATGAATCACCACACCCAGTAACTTCCCAAGGGGCAAAGTGATGCAACCCAAAAACGAGAAAAGTTGGCGCCTCATGCAGCAAACAGACCAATGGGAGACAGGATCGGGATAATACAGTAGATACACTCCTTCTCCTAGAGTCTGCGGAGTCATGGCTCCCCCACACATTCTGGGTGAAAACATCCTGAAGCAGGGTCTGGCCAGCACAGCGACACATCCCCTTGCATGGCCTGCCGTCCTTCCGTGACTTATTTCCTTTCTCCTTGTACTCTTGCAGCCTTGCGATTTTATTTCCCTATAAAGCATTGACAACTTAGCCTCCCCTTAGCCTCTGCTATGCAGGGAGCTTATGCTAAAATAGCAGTCAATTTGATTTACATGCGTGTGGGTGGGGGGAATGTAGGAGGAGTGCAAGGTATCGATCAACAAAGATTGCAGAGGGAGGTGAGGTCTACTTAAAATATGCAATGAGCTTTTTTTATACTTGTCTGAGCTCTCAGAAGTCTGTGACGCATTATAAATTACCACTTTGATCAGGAGAGACAGAAAATCTGAAAGACAGAAAATAATACAAGTCAATTAGTTTTATCACTCCAGAGATATCGCTCCACATTGAGCCTAGTAACATCTAAAATTCTCACCTAGAGCCCTGGCTGATGTGGCTCAGTGGAGCAAGCACTGGCCTGAGGACTGAGAGGTTGCCAGTTTGATTCCCAATCAGGGCACATGCCTAGGTTGCAGGCCAGGTCCCCAGTGAAGGGGTGTGCGAGTGATCAGTGTTTCTCTTGCACATCGATGTTTCTCTCCCTCTCTTTCTCCCTCCTTTCCCCTCCCTCTAAAAAATAAATAAATAAAGTTCTCACCACGAAGCACAGACAAGCATCTCCAACCTCTTTGCCCATATGATTTATCTCCTTTTGAGAATACTATCAATGTCAATTTTTCCTCAAATTCTGTAGCTTAATTTCTAATTGAGATTATTTCTCTAGGAATACATTCAGAGATTACTGATTGACACAATTTAGTTAATTGTGGAAAAGCAACACGGATATTTATAAAGATGTCCCTATGTCCAACCATCTGGCCTTTCAATGTCAAACTTTGCCCTCAAAATCCCCCCTGAACTTCTGAGCTTTCACAGTACATCCAAATCACCCACATGAGATTTCAAGTTTCTTTTTCCTCCTTGCTTATATATTTCAAGTCTCATGTTTGCTTTCATTGCTTCAGTTCTCTTATTCATCCTGAAGCAGCCTCTCTATTCTTTGCCATCAAGGCCAGTCCTTCACCTGAGTCAACAATCCATCCTTCCTTAAAGAAAGAATACACAGCAAGCAAAAAATGCCTCACCCCCTGTAGTAAACCTCCCTACATCAAAACCAGCATGAATAAAACTTCCATCTGCCCAAAGAGAACATGACAATCACCTCCAACCAGCATTCTTTTAAGAATACACCCATTCCACATGAGAAGTTGGTCTGGCTCCAAACCAGAATTAAGAATTTAGAAGTCTGGCAAAGAACAAAAAGATCTCATTTCTAGAAAAACAAAGTAAGTTCAATGATCAAAGTAGCAATTTATTCTTTGTTCTTCCAAGTGTAATCTTTGTTCCAGTTTAGGGTATCCGTGTAATGTATGTTATCAGGTGTGCCAGGACATGTTTGAGATGGAAAAGAGCTTGAGATAATAGGTATGAACCTAAACTGTTTCAAGTACACAATGACTCTGTTTAGCAATCTACAGGTGATGTTACCAACCTTCGTTTGAGTGATAAAAGCTCAAGGAATCACTCCTTGACATCTTGTGTTTTGTTTTGTTTTGTCTTCAGATGCCCAATTGAAGGGCCACTAAGTTTCAGATGATTTAAAAAATGACATGCAGGTGGAATGTGAGCATCTTGGCTAATAGTGACACATTATTTTTTGTCATGTCCTGACTCTGCTAGCTTATGACCTTGGGCAGGCCCTTTAACTTCTCTGAGCCTCAGTTTTCTTACCTTTAAAATGAGAACAAGGATAATGCCCACCTCATAGTGTTGTGAGGACTAAACAGCCCAAGTACTTGAAACTGCTTCTTGTATGTAGCCCTGTATGAGTGTTAGCAATTATTATTATTACTATTCATGTCACTAGTATTACCCGGCTTAAAATGGGACACAGAGAAGGGACCCTTCCCATTTCCATAGGGGGAAACCAATGAATCTGTGACTTTCTTCTTCTGCCCCCAATATAAAGAATATCAAGCACTATTTTCGGAATCTCTTACAATATCTAAGACCAAAAGAAAAAGAACGAGAAGGAGTTTGCAAGTTGAAGAGAGACTTGCTTTTCTCTTTCTTAAGGCATATTTCCTCCCTCTCTTTTACCTTTGGTCAGAGAAGGAGATGGAAGATGTCCGAGTTTTTCCTCGCATGGCATTTATAGGGGCATTCCAGAAAATAGTTTGAACAGAGAAAGAGAAGCTGTGAGTCCAAATGAAGAGAAATTGAAGCCCAGAGGACAAAATGAGATACAAAGGTTCATGGAGAAGTGAAAAAAAAAATTCACCTACGAAAGCTGCTCTCCTCCTGTTAAAATCAAGCAGGCATTTCTTCGCCGCTATCAATGCTCTGATTCCTCTCTTGCTGGGCAGTTAAGTGGGCTCGGACGTGGGGGATTGCTTCTGATCTTAGCCCGTAGTTTCTGGCTGCAGCGAGCTGTCAGCCCTGCCAAGGAAACCAATCCCTTCACGTTCCACAAGGCTGACCTTGTGAGGTCACCACCGTCTGTCCAGGGGGGAGGTGGCCCTCTGAGCTCCGGGAGGGCCTGGGCCGACTGGCAGTCAAAAATCAACTACAAAAGATACTCTCAAAAGCCCGCATGTCTCTCAAGCCAGCAGGAATACCAAACCCTCTTGCCTACGGGAGTCCAAGCTTATTTTTACTATCGTAACTGACATCAGTTCAGGAGAAATAGAAGACAGCTGTGTGATTATCGAAAACAATTCATAGCCACGAAAACCTGTAATGCACAGTAACTGCCTTAGATGACTCCAGTGATTTGGAGAAGAACCCAAACTTCTAATTTCTCTCTGTTGTTCACAAGCCACTTTGCGTTACGCTGGGTTTATTAATTTTCACAACCAAAAACCATAGAATTTTTTTCTTCAACCATATCCTGTGGTTCTAAGGGAAGGAGAATTAAAGATTTTCCTACACCTTATATCAGTATTCGTTTTCAGGAAAGGGGATATATTAATTAACCCATGTTACCCCAGTTAGTCTAGTAAAAAAATTAAAAAGCCAGAGAGTAAAAGCCCAGAAAGTTTCCCACTCCAGGCAGTGGGTGAGCAGTGGACCCCAGCCCTCTACGCCAGGAGTGGACTTCTGTTCATCGGGATGGAGCAATGTCTTATTAATTGATTAGGTATCAGCACGTGTTTACTGAAAGTTTTTGAAGGAATTAGGATAAAACTGTAGCGCAGTGAATGCAGATGGTTATATCCTTTAACAGATAACATTTGTATTTTAAAATAACATTTTAAAAGTTGTTAAATTTAGTGCCAAAAAAAGAGCACTCTTTTTTATATGACAGCTGGAGCATGGCTCATAGGTGCCAGACAGGAAGCCCAGCCTTTGATTTGATTGTCCCCTCCCCATGGGAGGGGACAGGAGCTCAGGTCTCCGCTCCCTCAGACCCCCGGGGACAGCAACAAGACAAAGGACTTTGGAGTCCCTCACTAGTGCTCTTTATACGACACCAGGATGCTGACCTAATAATAAAAGGCCATTTAAAGTTTTTAAAAATAACGCATGAAAACCAAATACATTTACATCCTTACTATATTAAAATCAGTAAATTAGCTTACGAGGGAATATACAACCAAGTACAAGGACTGAGTGGAAAAGGGAGAAAATAGGATTGGATGATGAACTACATGGCCCCGCTGGGATCCCTCCACTTGTTCCTGGGCCCAGTCCTCTAGCTGCTCCGGGCTCAGCCCCCATGCTGACCTCCGAGGCCTGAAAGGCGGCACATGCATCGGAACCATTTTCTTCCCCTCTTCGCCCTTAGCCAAACCACCGCCCCTCAGGACTCTGCTCCTACCTGGAGAAACGCATTCCAGGTGCTTTAAAAAGGTCCCACTGAGATGAAGGTTCAACTGTTTTATTTTTTTATGCGAATTAATTGTATTTAATAATATCACTGTATCTGCAAAATGATTGTTAATATTTTTGTTCATCACAACTGATCCTTTTGAACATCTGAAATACATCTCCGGGCATTAAAAGTCTGTGGTCCATCATGTGCAGTGAGGTTTGTTTGCACTTAAAGGCTGTCCCTGCTGGAGCCCAGTGCATTGTACCATCTCTAGGACTCATCTGGTAACAGCTGCTGCTAAGGAAACTAATAAACTTTAAAGTCAAAAACCTTAGACGGAAGCAAGGAATGAGACCTTGAATCCAGGCATATTTTCCCCTCTATGTTGTTATATAAATTGAAACGGAGTGAACAATGAACGTGTGTGGGTTTCATATTTCTGTGAAGGACCTAAACTATCAGGGTTACACCTATAACGTAGCGATTGTTCAGTGTCCTAAATACACAGAACGACATGCATGTAGATGACGGTGGGGGTGAGGAAGGGAGAGGATCAAGGGAAAGATGGCAGCGCTGGCCCCCGGGAAGAGGGGATGCGATGGCACCTTGCCGCACGAAGGGCAGAATTCGTCATCAAGACTTCTCAGTGACATGAATTATCTTCCAGCTAATTTTTTTGAAAAGTAATAAAAGTCCTAGATCCGATCCAAGAGGTACAGAAAGATTGCCACAGCAATAATGCAACATGAGTCATGAATGAGATAGGCTAACTTTTCAAAAACACAATTTGCCATTTCAAAATGTTCAAAGGCTGCCAATATTGTTTGTCTGCTAATGCTCATTGCATTCATAATGTATAGTAAGTAGGAGCAATTGTCTCTTAATGCTGTAATGAAATGTTCACAACTTAAAAGTAAATACACTCCAAAAGGAAATACTATAGCCTTGCTTGCGAGCTGTGCTTTTTATAATGGATACCGTAATGAAAAATTCCATATTAAATTTATTGTGGCTTTTAATAAACTGGCCCTCCAAAATGTGAAAAGCCTATATTGGTGTGCTGGGATTGTATGGCTGGGAAAGAGAGGGAGGACCCATTTAATTCTGAAAGATAAGACAGATTAGTCCATTTTTTTATTTTTAAATGTGCTTATTTCAACATTTATAAGAGTAGCCAGATAAACCTGCCAACATCTGTTCCTCTTACACAAAGAACTGGCTCTGGTAAAATCTTGGTCATATTATTAGAATATCTTGGCATGAGAGTGAAGAACTCCAAAGCAGAATGATGGCAAACTTGACATTCAATCTCCACTAATACTGATGAGCCTGAAATCTGTAGAACATTAAAGGTGCCTATAATCCTGAACATTTGACAGCTTTTACATAAGATTCCAGTTAAAGGTGACCTGCTCCTGCTCTGCTGTTGACAGTGCGGCTGAAATGGCCCTCCAATAAATGAGGCAGGATTATCTAGCCACGACGGCAAACAACAGCTTCTAATATGCACCAGGAAATTTCCATAGCCCACTGGATCCTTGCTGTCAGTGACACATGGACCATGCCCGAGTATAAAGCACACATTTCCCTCGATGCTTTATCAGTTTTAAAGAACAAGAATATGAGAAGCTGACTGCAGATTTAAAGGCCAATTCTGGGCTCCTCACTTTAGAAGTAGAGCTCCTTTGAAGGAAGCTCTGAGAAACGTTCAGTGTTGTGTGAGTGTGCATCATCTCTTTTAGTTGCTTTTGAATGATCTAATGATTTTAATGAGACCCTCCCGTTTAAAGATCACAGACAAATGCAAGGAATGCACTAAACAGGAGTAGCAAGAAAATAGTGAAAGTAAACGAGCACCAGGAGCTGCATGCGAATTGATGAAAATTGTGTGGAACTCGTGCACATGTGGAAGATGCCTGCACTGAGGCGCCCCCTAAAGAGTGCTGCTTTCGCCTCTCGATTTATGGGAAAATCACTGAAGAAAATCTTGGGTGCTAGTTGTCAATGCATCACCTCCGAGTCACCTGTTATAAATTTAGTTTACAATAGGGTGTAATTAGGGGCCACACGGCCAGGTTTTCTAAATGCCCTTTCTCTGATGGGGAGCTTGACGATTTGAATGCCACCGAATATCAATACTGATCTTTTACAGCCTTTTTTTTTGCCAGAGCAGCCTCAGGTTATGTTGAGCTGGCGTGGTAACTGCATTAGAGAATTGAGTTTGTTCTTTTCCAAAAGACACACATGCTATTTTTCCAAAGACTTACAAGGAAAAATAGACGCATTAAATACTAGAGTATAACACCAAACCAAACTTGTTAATGATAGGAATAACCTGACATTGTAAAAGATATGGGAACTTTAAACTCCAAAAAAATAAAGGTACCTAAGAAAGCAAACTCAGAACACATTACAGACAGCATGCCTAGAGAAACAGCATACGGTGGGGAAAAAACTGCAGCTTCAAACAGTGAAATCTAACATGTAACAACAATGAAATAAATGCAGGTGTGTTTCTAGCTTCTTAGGTGACTAAGAATATAAATGGAGTTTTCTGAAATATTGTAGAATGCAGCCGAACCCAGAAATAAACATTGCAAAAGTAGTTGCTAGCAAAGGAGAAAAAAGCATTAACTGCTTAGATTGAAAAACATTCAAAAATAATAGTAAGCTTTCCTTGAGAAAGATCTTAGTTAACATTTAACAGCTAGTTTGCTTGCTTATTTTTAGTGAAAACTGTAATTTGGATGCATACACACACACACAGAAAAAGGGCTGCCTAAAAAGCATCCAGCCACATCATATGAAAAATAGAGACCTTTACTGAAGAAGATTCAAGATACAAGAAACAGTGTACATAGGACAATAACAGTTCAGTCCCCTCGGAAGTAGGCACCTTGGGACCTCACACGGTTCTCCCAGTTGCCATCAGCTGCCCAGTTGGATATTCTTGAATCTCATCAACTGTCTGAAATCTCTTCCCTTTCAAAGGTGATTTAAGTTCTGGGAAAAGCCAGAAGTCACAGGGCACCAAATCCGGTCTGTAGGGGGTCTGAGTGACCTGGGTGATTTGATGTTTCATCAAAAATCTCTGCAGGAGACGTGATGCATGACTGGGCACATTGTCATGACGAAGCTGCCAGTCACCAGCTGCCCATAGTTGCGGCCTTCTGAATCATCCCAATAGTTTCCTCAAAGGAATGTTACAGCTTAACACAAAATTTGATGCAGATTCGTTGCTCTGTTCACTCAGTCATTTGGAGTGAGATGGCCACACAGTACACATGCTCACTCAATGATATCTACTGCCCCTATGTCTGGTACAGTGAAGTCATCATCGTTCACACATGCACATTCCAGTCCACTCTTCTCAGCTGCCAGGTTACATCAATGTCACTCAAGCTGTTCTCATTATATAATAATGGCTGCAACCTTTCTGGACAGACCTTAATATATACATATATTGGAGTGGGGAGAGAGATAATAGGGGAAAGAGGGGAATGGGCAAGTCAAGGAACATGAACAAAGAACTCACGGGCATGGACAATAGAGTGAGGATTGACTGTGGTAGCAGGAGGTGGGGGATGGGGTAGGAGAGAATGGGGGAAAGGCAGGACAACTGTAACTGAACAACAATAAAAAAATTAAGTTAAATTAAATTTTTAAAAAGGTAAATTAAATCATCTCACCTCTTCATTGTAACTCTTCTCATTCCACCAAGAGTAAATTCCAGTCTTTTACCTTGACCTATATAAATGAACTGTGCTTTCCTTTCCCTTTTTTTTTAAAAAAAATCTTGTTATATATATCATTAAACCTGGCCATAATTGCAATACTAGACTTAAGAAGCACTTCACAAATTGTGAATAATACTTAGGAAGTTAGTGCAAAGGACTTTTACAAAAAGGTCCAGAAGCACGTAATCTCTGAATGAATCCTGTTCTATGTCAAATTGAATAGATTTATCTTTATGGAAATCACATAAAAATCTGAAGCTGTTATGGATGTGACTAGAATTTTAAGAACTGTAGATGTTTAGTGGCTCTTTGAAACCCATACATTTCTAATTCCCTTTCTAACTTCTACTTCTTCCAATGTTCCCCAGCACTCAAGAGTTGGCGATTCTATGGCAACTTACAGGGCCTGATTCAGGAGGGACGTAACTCCAGGTGGCAGTGAGATCCCCCTGCAGCGATCGTATCCACAGTTTGGCTGACTCCTACATCAGCTGCCCGGTGCCTGTGGGTGGGGTCTTCCTGTGGACAATACTTTGTTATTGTGAAAGTGACCAAGTAATAAGAGTCTTTAAGAAACATCTATATCCACGACCTCATGGGGTGGAGACTCTGCTCAAATCTATTGTCTAATAGATTGTCTAATCTATTGTCTAATAGATTGTCTATTGTCTAATTTTTGACCAGTGTCAACTAGATTGTTGATTATGTAAATGATTTTACATAATCGCTATATGGACATTTGAAAAGTGAATCCTGAGATATCTACTGTGCACTACCATGGGGAATCATTCTCTTTAGTGTAACATTTTGTGTTGTCCCACCAAGACATATAGAAAATGAAAGCACTAATAAAGAATCATAATAACTATTTATTATGTGCTCACTATTTCCCAAGGGCTGAACCAGGCATGTGATGTGCATCTCATGTATTTTTTCTAATATTATGGTTCAATGAAGTAAATTAACTTGCCCACAGTCTCAGTGATTGCAATATAAAGTCATAGAAAAAAGTCCTGGTAGAAAATTTAAATATCTTCTATCACAACATGTACAAATATTATTTTTAAATTTAAAAGTATAAGAAATCAACAGATGAAGAATATATTTATTTAACTAGGAAATGACATGGCCATGTAATTTTAAATACATTGTTCTCCTTTAAGTATGCATATTCTCTGATGTATGACAGGATTGAAAAAAATAAAATATATTATTTAAGTCACAAAAGTGAAATATCGATATAAATTTCTCAGTACTGAGTAATTGTCATGGCCCTATTTAAAATTCTCTTTGTTTATTCATGCAGTAATTATGGAAAAGAGACCCACAGTGCCACTCTTCTGATAGATAACACCCAGACTGTCTCTACTTGGTTCTTCCACCAAATATACTTTAATAACTACTTGCATGTACATTTTCCTATTGATAGTATAGATGTAACTATAGATATGACCATTTATTTTTAGGCTAAATCTTATCAGATTAATAAAGTATCTTGAGTGTACATTTCTATTGATATTATATATGCACATGCAAATATATGCAGATTTACCAATAAATATACCATATACATAGATATACACATATATGTCCATTTATTCTTTTCTATGAAAAATTACTTAAAGGACAAATATTCTTACTGTGGCTTATATCCATTTTTAGTAGGATTTAGGTCAAGTTTAATACAATTACATAATTTCTAATATAGTTTTAGAATTTCATTTTCTTTTGTGAAAATGCAAAATATGTTCTGCAACTTTGTTTATAAAATTGATATTACATTAA
>PVKM010008200.1:0-39569 GCA_004027735.1 Carollia perspicillata
CCCCTCTACCCTGCACACCCCCTCCCACCCACATTCCCCCACTTTAGTTCATGTCCATGTGTCATAAGTTCTTTAGCGTCTACATTTCCCACACTACTCTTGCCCTCTCCCTGTCTGTTTTCTCCCCACTGTCTATACCACTTATTCTCTGTACCTTCTCCCCACCCTCTCCTCCCACTCCCCTGTTACTAACCTTCCATGTGATCTCCATTTTTGTGGCTCAGCTCCTGATTTAGGTGTCCGCTTAGTCTGCTTTTGTTTTTGGTGTGGATATTAATAACAGTTTGTTGTCCTTTCACTGTTCCTATTTTTATCCTCTTTTTCTTAGATAAGTCCCTTTAACATTTCATATAATAAGGGCTTGGTGATGATGAACTCCTTGAACTTGACCTTATCTGGGAAGCACTTTATCTGCCCTTCCATTCTAAATGAAAGCTTTGCTGGATAGAGCAATATTGGATGTAGGTCCTTGCCTATCATGACTTGGAATACTTCTTTCCAGCCCCTTCTTGCCTGCAAAGTCTCTTTTGAGAAATCAGCTGACAGTCTGATGGGGACTCCTTTGTTGGTAACTCTCTCCTTTTGTCTTGCTGCTTCTAGAATTCTCTCCTTCATTTTTATCTTGGGTAATGTAATTATGATGTGCCTTAGTGTGTTCCTCCTTGGGTCCAACTTCTTTGGGAGTCTCTGAGCTTCCTGGACTTCCTGGAAGTCTATTTCCTTTGCCAGATTGGGGAAGTTCTCCTTTATTTGTTCAAATAAGTTTTCCACTTGTTGATCTTCCTCTTCCCCTTCTGGTACCACTATAATTCAGATGTTGGAATGCTTAAAGATGTCCTGGAGGTTCCTAAGCCTCTCCTCATTTTTTTGAATTCTTATTTCTTCATTCTTTTCTGTTTGGTTGTTTGTTTCTTCCTTCTGGTCCAGTCCATTGATTTGAGTCCCAGTTTTCTTCCCATCTCTATTGGTTCCCTGTGCATTTTCCTTCCTTTCACTTAGCTTCGCCTTCATTTGTTCATCTAATTTGCGACTAAAATCAACCAATTCTGTGAGTGTCCTGATCAGCAGTGTTTTGAACTGTGCATCTGATAGGTTGGCTATCTCTTGGTCGCTTAAAAGTATTGGCTGTGGGGCTCTGAGCTGTTCTTCTGTTTGAGTCATGTTTGGTCAGGTGGCACCTGTTATGTACATGTGGCAGAGTGTTGGGTGTTTACCAGGGCGGGGCAACCCAGTCACAGGGTTGTGACACACTCTGTAGGGGTGGGGTCAGAGAGGGAACACTGGCGCCCGTTCCACACTCTCTCTTGGATTTGCATCCCCTCCGCTGCCTTCCATAAGTGCCTAGTTTATCTGCATGCGAATGTGTGTCCCTGGTTGGCCAACCACTCTGTGTGCTCTGTTTGTCTCTTCCCCGTGTCTGGGGTCTGCAAGCTCCGTGCCACCTATGCTCCCTGGGGCTCCCAGGTCTGCCAAACACTGCGTTTTCCAGCTGTGTTCCCTCTCCACCGGCTGCCGATTCCGCCCCTCTTACGGGTCTGGTTGAATGGTTGTCGGACTTCCATGGTTCAATTTTCTGTGTTCTGGGTGTGTTATTGTTTATAAATATTTGTTGACCTTAATCTTGGTTGAGCGAGGAGGTACAGTGTTTCCACCTTATGCCTCCATCTTGGCCAGAAGTGCCCTTTCATTTTAAATGATAGCTTTGCTGGAGAGAGTAATCTTGGATGTAGGTCCTTGCCTTTCATGACTTGGGATATTTCTTCCTAGCCCCTTCTTGCATGCAAGGTCTTTTGAGAAATCAGCTGACAGTCTTACAGGCACTCCTTTGTAGGTAACTCTCTCCTTTCCCCTTGCTGCTTTTAGGATCCTCTCTTTATCTTTAATGTTGGGTAACTTAATGATGATGTGCTTTGGTGTATTCCTCTTTGAGTCCAACTTCTTTGGGACTCTCTGGGCTTCCTGGACTTCCTGGAAGTCTGTTTCCTTTACCAGATTGGGGAAGTTTTCCATTGTTTTTTCAAATAAGTTTTCAATTTCTTGCTCTTGTTCTCCTTCTAGCACCCCTGTGATTTGGATGTTGGAGAGCTTAAAGTTGTCCCAGAGGCTCCTAAGCCTCTCCTTATTTTTTTTGAATTCTTGTTTCTTCATTCTGTTCTGATTGGATGTTCATTTCTTCCTTTTGTTCCAAATCATTGATTTGAGTCCCAGATTCCTTCCCTTTACTGTTGGTTCCCTGTATATTTTGCTTTATTTCATTTTGTGTAGCCTTCATTTTGCGACAGAACTCAATAAGTTCTGTGAGCATCCTGATTACCAGTGTTTTGAACTTTGCATCAGATAGGTTGTCTATCTCCTCATTGCTTAGCTCTTTTTCCAGAGTTTTCATCTGTTCTTTCAATTGGGCTACATTTCTTTGTCTCAGTGCACCTGTTATGTTGTAAAGTGGCAGAGCCTTAGTTATTTTCCAGGGTGGGGCAACCCTCTTTGCTGCATTATGGTGCTGTCTTTGGGGGAGGGGTCAGAGAGGGAATAATGCCGCTCGCTTGCTCCAGGCCCACTTTCCAACAGACTCTCCTGTGACACTGGGAGTTTCTCCCACCTTCCCAATCCGCACAGTATTTTACAGCTAGCGGTTTTGAGTCTTTAGTTTCCTGTTCAGCCAGCCCTGCCTCACTGGTGGGGTCCACCACATTGCTGCATGTCTTCTCTACTAGGCTGCCCATCTCCACACCTCTAATTGGTGTGGAAGCATGTCTCTTTAACTCCTTGGTTGTCAGAGTTCCATGCAGTTTGATTTTTTGGCACTTCTGGTCGTTTGTTGTTTTTAAATTGGTTGTTATCCTTCTTTGGTTGTGCGAGGAAGTGAAGCATTTCTACCTATGCCTCCATCTTGGCCGGAACTCCAGAAAATTTTATTTTCACAATTAGGAATACATCATCATACTTCTCCTAAGATAATAATAGTTAACATATTTTGAGTGCTCGTATCATGTGCCAAGGACTTGTTGGGTGTTTTTGGTGAATTCTTATTTTTAAAAAACCTGTGTTTTTTTCTAAAAGAAATAGTATATGAAGAAATGTAAACAATTACAAACTTGTCATTTTTATAGAGTTACAGGAAGCTCAAAAGATGAGGATGGTATTATGACTGCACAAAATGTTCATCTAAAGTCTCAGAACAATGGACATCTTTGCAAGACACCAGTAGAGTCTCACTCTGATTCTAGAGAGCCTAAGACTTTAGTTTTGGAAGGAAGGTATGCATGTGCTCTAAGGATCATAGGATTTACTCACTATGTTAGTTACTCATTGCTGTGTAACACATTACCTCAAACCGTAATAATGGCTTGCAAACATTTATTGTTTCGTAGTTTCTGTGAGTCAGAAACCTGGGAGAAGCTTAGCTGGCTAGTTCTGATTCAGGGATTCTGTTGAGGTGTTACTTTCAAGATATCCGTGTCCTCTGAAGGCTTGTTTGGAAAAGGTGGATTTACTTACAAGCAATATGGTTACCTGGCTATTACGTGGAGGCCCCAGTTTCTTGTGATTTGGCCCTCTGTGTACAGCTGTTCAATATGGCAGCTACTTCCTCACAAAGCAAGTGTTCTAAGAGAAAGTGTGACTGCAGTGGAGGTCATAGTCCCTTTTAATGTCTCCAAAGTTGCACACTGTCATCTTCACTTTATTCTATTTGAAAGAAAGCACTAAGTTTAGACCACATTCAAGGACAGGGCAATTAGGCCCTGCCACTTGAAAGGGGGAATATCTAAGAATTTGTGGATATACAGGGTGGGGCAAAAGTAGGTTTATAATTGTTTGTATGGAAAATAATTAATAAATAATAATATAAAAATAAACTGTATTTGCATACTCACAACTATAAACTTACTTTTGCTCTACTCTGTATTAACCTAGTCTTACAATATCTGAAGTTCTATACCCCTTTCAAAAATGAAGAAATGGTAAATTATAGCAGATTCTCAAGACTTAAGGGATGGCTAAGATTTCTTTATTATTTGGTGGGTTATGTCTACTAGGCCTTTAATACATTCATAATAGGAAGAAAGGGACCTAGGCTGAGATAAGCTAAATAATCACTGAATGATTTCTGGACTATATGTTAAATTCCATTTTTTGGTGGTAGTTTTTTTTTAAAGCTGATTTATAATTTATAAAGCTGATTATAATTTATAATCAAAATATAATTTCTTATAATTTGATTTTTATTGAACAGTGTTATTTGATATGACTTAAATTTGTAACTCTGACCCATAAGTTAGTTTAAAATGCTATAAAATACAGTATCATGTTTGACAGTCAGTTACAGAATTAAATTGTAGATTCTTTGTTTCATGCAGCAAGTAAGTATATTCTTGATGGTCTATAACATCACTGTTGGTTTTATAGGTAAGAAACCGTTGTCAGTTTTAGGGGGAAAATGACTTTTGAGGTATTGGGTTGGCCAAAAAGTCCATGTAGGTTTTTTTTTTTTTTTTGTAAATTAAAAGACACAGTATTAATTTTCACCAATAATGTTATTGATTTGTATATTTTGAGTATGTCGGCTATCTCCCATGTGGTATAATGGTATCTATTCTCAATTGATACCTCAATTTGATCACTATCAACTTCATCTGTCCTACCCGACTGTGGATCATCATCTAGCAAGAAATCTCCAGCATGAAACTTTGTAAACCACTTTTGACACATTCTTTCAGTCACAGCCCCTTCTCCATATACAGCACAAATCCTTTTTTGCATTTCAGTTGCATTTTTACCTTTATTGAAATAATAAAGCATAGTGTGCTGAAAATATTGTGTATATTCTTCTGTCTTCAATATCAAAATGGCTATACAAAAATTCACCAATTTTGATAGTTTTCTTTTAAATGCACACTGCTGTGACAGCTATCACGATACATGTAACAAAATTGTTTCAGATGAGTTAAAGACAACTAAGCACTAATGGAGCCATCTTATGGGAAAAAACCAAGTGAACTTTCTGGCCAACTCTATAGATAATTAGATATATGTATTATAAAGCACCAATTTTATGGTTTCCTTTTTTTCTTCTTTTTTTTTAAGTGGACCTTCCAGGCTCAAGAATTACTTAATGTCTGGAAAGAGTAATTCAGCTGTAGGTGATGAGGAAGTTCAGGAAAGTTCAGGTAAGTTATTGTATATTTTTCACTGTCTTGATTTTTACAGGATCATGCATATAGAATTAGGTGGGCTGTGTTTTATTTAAATTAACACCAATGGTAAATGTTTATTGAATATTTACTCTTTAAGAGCCTTACTATATGTTTAGAGATTCGTGAGACCTTATGTCTAGGTGAGAGGAGGAAGGAGACAAGACAGAGAATGAGACTGTCTTTGAAGTAGGATATAATGAAGTAATTGACACGTAAGATATCTATTCTAGTATTTAAAAATGTTAAGTTGATAATGGTATATAAATGAAGCAAAATTAGTCATGTATTGGTGATGGGTACATCAGATTCTTTATACTATTTTCTCTATTTTGAATATGTATAGCTCACATTTATCAATGTTTAATATTAGAAGTGTTTTGGATCTTAACTTACAAATTTGGGGATTTGGCTTTTGTGATCAGAAATATGGCATAAGAACTTAACTCTTATTTATATTAATTGGTCTGTGGTAAAATTTGTTTCCTTATATGTTATTTCACCTAAAGTCACAGCTTCTAAGCCCTGTTGATGACATTAAGTTAGGACTTACTGTGTTCCTTCTGTGACTCCATGCATATTCCACCAGCAGTTCTTTCAGTGTTTCTTTTTTTCTCTTGTTCAGGATCTAGTCTAGGATCGTGGATTGTATTTCACTTTCCTGTCCCTTCAGTTTCCTTCAATAAGGAATAGTTTCTGAAGGTTTTTCTAACTTGCCTGACCTTTACATTGTTTGAGAAAGTACAGGCTTTTCATTCTTTAGCATGACCTTCAACCTGGGTCTGTCTGGTGTTTCTTCATGATGAGATGCTGTCCATGCATTCTGTAGAAATATCTGCAGAAATGATGCTGTGCTTTTTGCACATCACATTAGGAGGCTCACAGTGTTGACCCATCTCCTACTGGTGATGTTAGTCTTGACCATCTGTTCAAGTTATTGCCATATTTCTTTACCTAAAGACACAGTTTTTGTCTTTCATAATTGATAAGTGTTTTGTAGTGCAATGTCCTGATACTATTTTAATAACTTATTCCTTTTCAAACCTTCACACCAATCTTGGCATCTGTTAAGACTCCCACTTGAATTATCAGCCATTAATGATACCAAATTATTTTCAATTTCTATAATTCCTTTATTAATTAGTTATATCCCATAAAATAGACCTTTTTAACCCGCTCCCCATTTATTTATTCATTATATGGTTACATTATTATGGACTAATACTGGGTTCCTATTTTAATCACATAGGTTATAATCTTCATCATTTATTCTGATACTCAAATTATGCATATTTGGCTAGTAGATATCCTTTAAACTGGTTCTTATGCCCTTTTGTCATGTTTCTATCATGTTTTGAATATTTTCTTATTTTTTTGGCATAGTATGTTTTAAGGATCCTGTCTTAACTCTGGAATGTTATTTCTTCTAAAGAACCAGCTTCTTTTTAATAGAGGATGGCATGTAGAAGCTTGTATCTGGGTGCTTGGTGTGCTCATTGTTATTGGGATACCATCGCCTCTAGGGTTTTTTAGTGGACTGAGATACAAAATAGTTTCACAACCATATGTCTACATTGTATATACACAAACATCTATATCTATTTCTGTATTTATATTTAGAAATCATGATTTCATATCACTACATCTGATCCCAGTCCACTTTTATAAACCCTTTCTCAGGTAGTAAGAAACCTGGCTCCTATTATCCTTAGTATATTTACTCATTTGCTTTGTTTCTTCTCTGACTCCACCAACTGCCTCCAAAACACACTGCCATGGGAAAATTTTCAAGCAGAGACTATTCTTCTCCTTGTTCTGGAGGGGATTGCATGAGAAATTGGATTTTTTTTTGGTGACAATTTTATTGAGATATACTTTATATACCATACAGTTAATTATTGAATTATGTACTCTAAAATTTAGAACATTATTATTACCCACCAAAAGAAATTTTATACTCTTTAGCAGGCACATTCCCAACCCTCTCCCTCCCCCAGACATTCACAAATCTGTTTTTGAGATCTATAAATTTGGCTGTTCTGGACAAAAAAATTATTTTTTGATCGATAAAGTTTCTTTTAAACCAACAGTTTTATAAAGTATCAAATTCAGTTATTTTTAATAATCTTTTGCTCTCATGGACTCATTTGAGAATATAATGAAAGGTTAGATCTACTTTTCAGGAAATGCATATTACATGCAAAATTATATTAAACATTTTAGCTAATTCATGGACATTAACAGTTCCATTTACATATTGCCATATAACCCTCCAAAACTTGGTGGTTTAATACAACAATTGTTTTTTATCTCTAATGGTTTGGTGGGTTGACTTGGCTTAGCTGGGCAGTTCTCACTTGGGCTGTACATACCATTGTGGTTAGATGCAAGTTTCTGGGGTTGGAGTAATTTGAAAGCTCACTGGGCAGAAAGTCCAAGGTGACTTCTTCACTTACATATTTGGCACCCAACCTGGGTGGCTGGAACAGTTGAGGGCTGTCCAAGCATCTCTTTTCCTCCACATGACCTTTCCATGTGGTTAGCATGGGTTTTCTCATAGCGTGTCAATCTCAGGGCAGTGAGATTAAATATGGTGGCTGTCTGTCCCCAGGGTAAAGGTCAAGATGCTCAGGTGGAATCTGCATACCTTTTTAGATTTAGCCTTTGAAGTTCCAGAACATTGTTTCTGCTGCATTGCTAGTCAAGCAAGTCACTATGGCCAGCAGAAATTCAAGAAGGGGATTAGACTCCATCTCTTGATAAAGAACATTTGTGCATGGGAAGAGAAAGAATTGATGGCAGCTACTTTTAGGTGCTATTTACCATACCAAAACTGAGAGTCCCTGACGTAATTGGCACACTACTAGATTCAGTACAATTGTACTAATTTAGAACTTTAAAGATCATACATTACATTATTAACATATTAATTGTTAATTATTATGCCCCACATTTTTATCTACTCAGTGGCTTATTTCACCCAAGTCCACAAGGAATAGAAAACATGTTTTTTATTTTTAAGTCTTTTGCTCATTAGATATATACCAAAATATAGACAAATGCTACACTTTCATTAGTCTTAGTCCTTAACAGTGAAAAGCTGAAGGAGTAACAAAATGCATTGTCAGGTAAAATTTTTATCTTTTGCATTTTGCAGATAACTCAAGAGTAAAAAGATCTAAAGTAACACAAGAGAACAAAATACATCACAAATTAGGTAAGATTAGTTCTGACTTTTAATATTTTCATACAATAAAACCTCTGTTTCTAAATATAACTTAATTTTTTTCAAGCAGGGGGAAGTATTATTTGGCTTAATTGGCAGATAATTAAAACTATATATCCCTTTTTGTGAATTTCACACTAAATCATCACAGGCCACTGAGTTTCTGTATTGTCAATATGTAAATCCTATAGCTGTCTCACTCTATCTGTCATAGTAAGAACATGATCCCACCTAGGCTAAGAACCTAGGATGTAGAATTCTATAAAATATAGCTAGGTAGATGGTATCCCTGAAACTTTTCCTTCCATTTTTATCCAGTTCACTCCTAACTAAAGCAGTAGATAAGACAGCAAAGTAGTACTAGCCTGGGGACTGGGGCACCCATAGAGATCTATGTGAGGATTAAAACTCTGTGGTTCCATCACAAAGAGATATTTGCCAGTCAGAGTTCATGGGACCTCCCACCTTTGTGGAATTGTAGTGCTTTTTATGTTTTTGCTTGTACTTGAGGCTGTGAGTGCTCCTGTACTTGTGCCTGGAGAGAACCAGTGGGGCTTTCTCTAATTGCTTCAACCACAAACTCACATCTCAGTTACTACTTTGCAAGCCCATCTGAAGAGAGATTGCTATACTTTGCTTAATGCTTGTCTTGGAGTGGAATACTCACTAGAGTCAGAAATAGGTAAACAAAAGAAAAAAAATTCCTGGGCAGGGGCTTCAGCATTATCTTTAAGAATTATCTCTAAGAATAGTAGACAACTTCTGGTGAGCTGGGACTTTTGTAGTAGATGGATAACAGTTGACAAAAGAAATATGAACACATTCAGAGGTTCAGTTATAGCATAGAGGACTGCTTGGTACTAAAATATTGTGATTTTTCAGTTTAAAAAGTCGGCAAATAACTGAAAGTAAAGATAGTCACTGATAAGAGCTCAGTTAGTAGCTGGTGTTGACATGGAAGAAATTCCCGAGAGTAGAAATATAATCCATGAGGAAAAAAGATATCCAGTGAATAACATGGAGACAGCAGACAAAACATGCAAGTAATAGAATCTCTAGAAAAAAGAAAACAGTTAAAGAAAACTTCCTGTATTAAATATAAGCTTGAATGAAGTTTGAATGAGTTTACCAACTGGCAGACAGAATTATTGAAAAAGATATACCTCTATACATAAAGTGAATGAAACTCCTAAATTTTAAGGATAGAGGAAAATTTCCATGCAGAAAGAACAAAGTTAAATGACTAAGAACTGCCCATCCATGTAATACTGGAAGAATAAAGTAACAGCTGTAGTCTGCTTTCAGAAATGTATCACAGTCCATTTAATTGTATACATACCCAAGATACCATTCTTTCTGGTAATTGTTTTCCAGATAATACAAAGATTTAGTTTACTCTCCTTCATGTAAAATATCCATGTTGGGTATTCTAATGTAAGTCACAACTGAGTCCAAAGAGAGGGAACAGTACTGAGGAATGAATCTTGAAATATATGTGGTTAAATTTAAATAATGTGTATTTATTTTCTGTTGCTGTGTACTAAATTATAACAAATTCAATGGCTTAGAAAATGCGTGTTTATTATCCCATGATTCCTGTGGACTAGGAGCCCAGGCACATATTAGCTGGGTCCTCTGTCCAGCTTTTCACAGACTGCAGTCAGAAGTGTCAGCCTGGCTATAGTCTCATTTGAGGTGGAGTCCCTTTTCCTTGCTCATGTGCTTGTTGGCACAATTTACTTCTTGAAATTGTAGGACTGAGGTATCTGTTTTCTTACTGTTTGTCAGCTGTGGGCCACTATTTTCAGCTTTTAGAAGGCATCTACAGTTCCTTGACACACAACACTTTTCATAGGCCCTCTCACAGTAGGCAGCTTCTTCAAAGTCACAAGGAAGAATTTCTTTCTGCCTCTACTAGATAGTACTTTATAGGTATATCATACATTGTCATGTGTATAATCAAAATGTAATCACAGGAGTGACTTCCCATCACCGTTGCCATATGCTGTTGTTGAAAAAAAGTCCCAGGTCCCATATGCATCCTAGGGGAGGGGATTATATGAGGGCCTAACTCAATGCTGATTACCTTAGGGTGTGTCTACGACTTAATGCTGATGTGATTTGGGATTTATAAATCTTAAGTAGGGCTTTTTGTACTAATACTTCGAAATCCAGACCATCTTGAAAGTTGGTATGGTGGGGAGGAAAATAGGGCCAGAAAAGGGATAATAAAAGTACAGCAGTCCATTCTTATCCACAGTTTGGGATGTTAACTAATATTAGAGAGAAAAAGCACAGCATAACTCTGAAGTGACCAAGAAGGAGAGAGGAGAAAAGAAATGGTCATTTGATCAAATCAATAAAAATTAGAAGAATCACTAATATAACTTGTAAATACAAAGTAAGATAGAAGGAATAAAAGGAAGCTTCTTACACCAAGTATGAACAGATTGAATTCCTCTAATAAGATAGAGACTTTCCATTTGGTTAAGTAATACAAATTGACCTATATGTTTATAAGAAACACTTAAAACAAGTTTTAAAATAAAAGGTTGTCAAAGAATTAGGTAAGCTCATAAAAACAAAAACAGTACAATTTTAATATTAGGCAAAGTGACATTTAAGGTTAAATAAAAGTGCTGAACAGAGTAAGGAAGGACATGCAATGAAAACATGAATAATTTATGAAGAAGATAGAAAAATCATAAACTTTTGTGTACCAAACAACCTAGCAACTACAATATGTAAAGCAATAACTAAGAAAAAGCAAAGAGATTTTTATTTAACAATACAGTTAGTCTGGGAGATTTTGATAAACCATTTTTAGAATTAACTCTAGCAAACAAAAATAAGTAACATAAGAAGTTGATTATGTAGCCAACTAACTCAACTGAGTTTAGAGAACTTTGCACTGTTCAAATAAAATGAGTAGGTATGTGTGCTGTGCACACAAACACGGCACAAATGACTATCCTGATGTATGCATTTCCTATCATGGAGCATTTAGATGTCTTTCAATTTAATATTTATTTTCTGTTTCTGTTATAAACAGTATTACCATACATGTTCTTTAATTACAGCTTTGCCCACTTTTGTGAATATTATTACAAACTCATTTTCTAGAATGAAATTATCATTTCTAGAAAATTGTATAGGTATTGTCAAATTGTCTTCAATTACTTTACATTTTACTTATAATACATGAGTTTCTTTGTACCTTTAACATCATTAACTCTGTGTATTATTAAGTTTTAAATCTTTGCTAATCTAGAAGCCTAGTATTTCATTGGTCTTTAATTATTAGCTCATATGTCTTAAAATTTTGTTGTAGTGTTTTGTCTAGAAGCATCATTAGTGTTCTAGAAGGTAATGTCAATCTTTCCACTGCAAAGTGTCATTCAACTGAACATTTATATGTTTCCCTTTTTGTATAATATCTTACAGTATTGCCCTCCAACACACCAAATGTGCGCAGGACCAAGAGAACACGATTGAAACCTTTGGAATACTGGCGTGGGGAGCGAGCAGATTACCAAGAAAGGAAATCGGGTAAAATTTACACTTTAATGTCTGACAAAAAATAATCATGAGGATTACTACAGTTTATCTATATATTATGCACTAAGCACTGTCCTACATATTTACATACATTATCTCATTTAATCATCTCACTGAAATGTGACAGGAGTAGATTGAAATTCAGATTTCTGTAATTATGGTAGAAATGTGGATTTCTTTTTTTTTGGTAGCAATTTAAGGTGTGTGTGTGACTTTATAGAGTGTTATTATTTCTATACTATGTAACCAGGTTTCTAATTGCATAAAATTAAGCATTAAATCAGAACATGTAATTTCTACAGAAATGATAGAGGGTAGGCAAGAAAGTATGGTCAGTGCTATCTTGAAGTTTTTCTTGGATGGATGTATCTAAGTCAAAGGATTGAAATTCACATTTGGGTTACATTGCTGGCCTTTTGTTTGTTATAAACCTTCACTGATGACAGTTGCTTTCAAGCAACAGAAGTCATTTCATCATTTAATCAGTACTTCTAGATTTAGGATAGTGAACACATTAGGGAAATGGGTTGGCATTTATGTTATTTGAAGTATTAGCTCTAGAATGTAGTAATGATAATGTATTCTTTGTACTTTGTAAAGAAATTGCTATAATAATTTAAAAGCTCTGTTTTAAAGTTTTCAGTTTTCAAGATTTGATTTTTTTTGTTGTTGTTGTTAAATTTCAGGAGGATTTGTAATTGGTGGAATACTCTCCCCTGACACAGTATCATTTAAAAGGAAGGCAAAAGGAGAAACGAAAAAAGCGAATAAAATAGTTAATAGGAAAAGGATCTGTCTTGATGATGATGAAAGAAGTATGAACTTATTTCTTTATTTTTTTTAAAAAAAATTTATTGTTGTTCAATTACAGTTGTCTGCATTTTCTCCCCACCACTCCCCACCCACCCCAGCCAAACCCACCTCCCTCCCTTGCTTCCACCCTGCCCCTTGGTTTTGTCCATGAGGATTTTTTTTTGAAGTGAATTTCTCTAATGTATCACACCAGAAGTTTTCATAGATAGATTTCAAAATTTAATTTATAAAATAATCACACCAGAAGTTTTCATAGATTTCAAAATTCACAAGAGCTATTTCTCAAAGCACTGTTATTTATAAAATAATCTAAAAGGTACTTTCAAGTACCTTTTCAAAAAAAATCCTATCTGAGGATATGTTTATTGATTTTAGAGAGAGAGAGGAAAGGAGGGAGGGAAGGAGACTGAGAAAGAGAGAAGTATTGATGTGAGAGAAACATCGATCAGTGGCCTCGCAGACATGCCCTGACCAGGGAATGAACCCACAACCTAGGTATGTGCCCTAACCTGGGATTGAAACTGCAACCTTTTGGTCTATGGGATAGTGCACCAACTAACTGAGCTACCTAGCCAAGGTGGTAAATTCACTTTTTAATGTCCGCTCTTTCCCCCCAAATTTTGAAAGTAAACTTATTTTATTTTAAATTCTTTAATTTATTTTTCAATTACAGTTGACATTCAATATTATATTAGTTTCAGGTGTGCAGTATAGTGGTTAGACATTTATATAACTTAAGAAGTGATCCCCCTGATATGTCTAGTACTCACCAGGTACCATATATAGTTACTCTAGTATTGATTATGTTCCCTGTGCTGTACTTTACCTCCAAGACTATTTTGTAACTACTGGTTTGTACTTCCCAATCCCTTCCCATTTTTCATCCAGCTCCTTCCCCTGCCCCAAATCTGGCACCCATCTGTTCTCTATATCTGTGAGTCTGTTTCTGTTTTGTTTGTTCATTTGTTTTTTAGATTCTGTGTGTAAGTGAAATCCTATGGTATTTGTCTTTCTTTAACTTATTTCACTTAGCATAATATCCTCTAGGTCTATCCATGGTTGTTGCAGATGGTAAAATTTTATTCTTTTTTATGGCCAAATAGTATTTTAGTGTGTGTGTGTGTGTGTGTGTGTGTGTGTGTGTGTGTGTGTATCACATCTTTTTTATCATTTGTCTATCTATGGAAACTTTGGTTGCTTCTGTGTCTTGGCTGTTGTAAATAATGCTGCAATGACCATAAGGGTGTATATATCTTTTCAAATTAGCGTTTTGGATTTCTTAGGCTAAATACTTAGAAGTGAAATTGCTGGATCATAAGGTAGTTCTGTTTCTTATTTTTTGAAAGACTTTCATTCTGTGTTCCATAGTGGCTGCACCAATTTGCAATCCCACTAACAATGCATAAGGGTTCCCTTTTCTCCACATTCTTGCCAGTACTTAATTGTTTGTTGATTATTCTGACAGGTGTGGCTTTAATTTGAAGTTCTTTGATGATTAGTGATGTTGAGCTTTGTTTTATATGTTTATTGGCCATTTGTATATCATTGGAGAAATGTCTATTCAGGTCCTCTGTCTGTTTTTAAGTTGGATTGCTTTTTTTTTTTTGCTATTAAGTTGTATGACTTAACTAACAGTTTCTGACCAACACATTGTTGGATATATCATTGGCTGATACCTACTCCCACTCAGTAGGTTGTCTTTTTGGTTGGTTGATGGTTTTCTTGGCTGTGCAAAAATTCTTTAGTTTGATGTAGTCCCACTGGTTTATTTTTTGTTTTGTTTCGTCTGTTTGAGGAGGCATATCCAAAAATACATTACTGAAGGTGAATTCTAAGAGTTTATAGCCTATATTTTCTTCTAGGGTCTTGTGATTTTGTGTCCTGTATTTAAGTCTGATCCAATTTGAATTTATTCTTGTACATGGTATAAGAAAGTGGTCTAGTTTCATTTTTTTTACATTTACCTGTCTAATTTCCCCAATGTCATTTATTGAAGAGACTGTCTTTACTTCATTTTATATTCTTGCCTTATTTGTCATAGATTAATTGAGGATTTATTTTTGAGCTCTCTATTCCATTGATCTATGTGTCTGTTTTTATGCCAGTACTATGCTGCTTTGATCACTACATAGCTTTGTAATATAGTTGACAGCAGGTTTTATGATACCTCCAACTTTATTCTTCCTTGTCAAGAGTGCTTTGGCTATTATGGATCTTTTGTGGTTATGTGTGTGTGTGTGTGTACATACACACACACCACACGGATTATTTTTTCTAGTTCTGGGAAAAATGCCATTGGTGTTTTGGTAGGGATTGTGTTGAATCCGTAGATTGCTTTGGGTGCTACAGACTTTTTTATGATGTTAATACTTCCTATTCATGACCACAGTGTATTCTTCCATTTATTTGCATGTGTTTTAATTTTGTCTTCAATATGTTACAGTTTATTGAATCCTGGTCTTTTAACTCCTTGTTAAATTTATCTCTAGTATTTTTTTATACAATTGTAAGTTTGATTGTTTTTTAAATTTCTCTTTCTGATAGTTCCTTATTGGTATATAAAAATGCAGTCAATTTCTGAATATTAATTTTGTATCCTAATTTATTGAATTTATTCATCAGTTCTAAAAGTTCTTTTGGTAGAATCTGTAGGGTTCTTTATATAGTATCATGTTAATAATCATAATTTTATATCTTTCTTTCAAATTTGCATGTTGTTTATTTCATTTCTTATCTGAATGTTATGGATAGGACTTTTAATGCTTTGTTGAATAAAAGTAGTGAAAGTGGACATCCTTGTCTTGTTGCTGACTTTAAGGATAATACTTTTTTAGTTTTTCACTATTGAATATGATGTTAGATGTAGGTTTGTCATATATGGCCTTTATTATGTTAGGGTATGTTTCCTCAGTTTTCACTTCACTGAGAGTTTTTGTCATAATTAAATAGATGCTGGATTTTATCAAATGCTCTTTTTGCATTTATTCATATGATTATGTGATTTTTATCCTATATTTTGTTTATATAGTGTTCATATTAATTGATTTGCAGATATTGAGTCAACCTAGCATCCCAAAGAATAAGCCCTCTTGAGCAGGGTTTATTATCTTTTTAATATATTGCTGAATTCAGTTTGCTAATAGTTTGCTGAGGATTTTTGTATCTATGTTCATCATAGATACTAGACTATAATTTTCTTTCTTTTTTTGTAATTTTTTCCCCTGTTTTTGGTGTCAGGGGAATACTGGCCTTGTAAAATGAGCTTATGAACCTTCCCTCCTTGAATTTTTTTGAAATAGTTTGAGAAAGACACGTGTTAATTACTTATGAATATCTGGTAAAATTCACCTGTGAAGCCATCTGGTTCAGGATTTCTGTTTGGGAGTATTTTGATTACTGATTTTATTCATTGGTAGCTCTTGATTTAGCCTTGGAAAATTGTATGTTTCTAGGGATTTATCCATTTCTTCCAGGTTGTCCAATTTATTGTCATATAATTGTTTGTAGTATTTTCTTATAATCCTTTATATTTTCGTGGTATCAGTTGTCACTTTTCCTCTTCTCTTTCATTTCTGATTTTATTTGTTTGAATCCTTTTTTTTTTCTTGATAAGTTTGGTTAAAGGTTTGTCAATCTTGTTTTTCTTTCAAAGAACCAGTTTCATTGATCTTTTGTATTTTTTTTAGACTTTTATTTTCACTCTGATCTTAATTTTTTCCTTATTCCTCACTTTGATTTTTGCTTGTTTTTTTCTAGTTTCTTAGATGTAAGGTTAGATGGTTTATTTGATATTTGATTTGCTTCTTGAGATAAGTGTATATTGCTGTGAATTTCCCTCTTATAACTGCCTTGGCTGTGTCCCATAGATTTGAGGTCATTGTATTTTTATATTTGTTTGTCAAGGTATTGTTTTTACTTCTTCCATAATCTTGTTTTTAAACCATTTGTTATTTAGTAGCATGTTATAGACCCTCCATATATTTGTGTGGTTTTCAGTTCTTCTTATAATTAATTTTTAGTTTCATACCATTGTGATCAGAGAAGGTACTTGATTTGATATGATTTCAATCCTCTTAAATTTATTGAGACTTGTTTTTTGGCCTATCATGTAGTCTACCCTGGAAAATGTTACATGTTCACTTGAAAAGAATGTGTATTCTAATGCTTTAGGGTCATGTGTTCCAGAAATATCAATTAAATTTATTTGGTCTAATAATGTCATTTAAGACTGCTGTTTTCTTGTTGATTTTCTGTCTGGATGATCTATCCATTGATATTAATGGGGTGTTCAAGTTTCCTGCTATTACTGTGTTACTGTTGATCTCTCCCTTTATATCTATCAATAATTGCTTTATAACTTACATGCTCCTACATTTGGGTGGGTAAATGTTTACAAACTTATAGCCTCTTGTTAGATTGCCTTTATCATTATGAAATATCCTCTTTGTCTTTTATCATATCCTTTGTTTAAAGTCTGTTTTGTCTGATATAAGTATTGGCATCCTTGCTTTGTTTTCATTTTTATTTGCAGGAAATGTCTTTTTCCATCCCTTTATTTTTAGTTTGGGTGTATCTTTCCATCTGAAATGGGTCTCCTGTAGACAACATATGTATGGGTCTTATTTTCTTACCCATTCATCCACCTTGTCTTTTGATTAGAGCATGTAATTCCCTTTACATTTAAAGTAATTATTGATAGGTATGTAGTTATTGCCATTTTATTGTTTTCTGATTGTTTTTGTAGTTTTTCTCTGGCTTAATCTCCTGTGCTGATTACTTTCTGGTTTGTTTTTGTTGTTTGTCTGTTTGGATTCCTTTCTTTTTATTTCTTGTATGTGTCTTGTGGATGTTTGGTTCATGGTTACTCTGTGCTTCGTGTATACCAGGCTATGTTTATAGTAGTCAATCTTAAGTTGGTGGTTGCTTAAATTTTAACACATTCTACAATCACTATTATTTTTATTTTTCCTTCCATATTTGTGTTATTGTCTCTTATTTTTACTTCTGTTGTGTATTTGTGTGTTTTACTTAATTTATTATTGTAATTATATATGATCTTCCAACCTTTGCCTTTTAACCTGTGCACTAGCTTTTTGTTTTTTTTCTTTTTCCAGTTCTACTTTAGAGAGAGTGCGAGGTGGGTGAGGAGGGAGGGAGTGAGGGAAAGAGGAAGAGAAAGAGAAAAGGAGAAGAGAAACATTTATCAGTTGCCTCCTGTATGTGCCCTGACTGGGGATCAAACCCACAACCTTTTGGTGCTCAGGACAATGCTACAACCAACTGAGCCAACTGGTCAGGACCATTCTGCTTTTATTATGTTTTTGTTTCTGTCAGAAGTTTTTCTATCCCATATTTTTATTCATATTTTTATTTTTATTTTTTCATAAGAAGTCCCTTTAACATTTCTTTTAATACTGGGTTGGTGGTGATGAAGTTCTTTAGCTTGTTTGGGAAGCTCTTTGTCTCTCTGTCAATTCTAAATGACAGACTTGCTAGGTAGAGTAGTTTGGGATGTAGGTTCTTGCTGTTCATTGCTTTGAATATTTCATGCCAGTTCCTTCTGTGCTGAGCTTGGAGGCATCTGGGAGAGGCCATGCTGCAAACTGAGGCTAGTTGTCACTGGTGCTGGGCTTTGGACCACTTATCAAGAGGTACAGGTTATGTTGAGGCCAGCCACTGCTTGTTTGTGGTTAGTGAACCTTTGAGAGATTTTAGTAAAGTCCCTAGCAATGGCTCAGGCCAGTTACTTGTGTGAAACGACTGCTGAAAGAGATTCAGTCTGGGCATAGGGGTGGGGAGGATGGGTTCTCAGGGAATCACCAGATGTGGTGAGTGGTGTTAGCCAGTTAATGGAGTCTCAGACTTGGCATCTACCTGCTTCTGCGGGCTGTGTGTGGGGAGGGCTCAACAAAGGAACAGTGGTGCCTGCTAGCACTTTTGTCTGAGAGTTGCCCCTCTAGTCCTTGCCCTGAAGCCAGACAATTCAGTTTCTTCTTGAATGTCCCTGGCACTTTTTGAGCTGTTCTCCTTTCTCTGGAGCTCAGGGCCAGTGTTCATGAATGAGTGAGTCTGTGCTTGGGTTCCCATGTGTCTCCGGTAGCCCTCCATTTCACCCAGTTGGAATCCCCACTGATGTTCACAGGTAGATACTGTGGGGACTCATTTTTCCAGGCACTGGTGCTCCAGATTGGCAAGTAGAGTAGGGGGCTGGGACCCCTCACTCCTCAGGGGGACTTCCATAGCTCAGATATTCCTCCCTGTTCTTAAACTCCAGAGTGGGTATGGGTCCAGCCTGTTTCAGATCTCTGCTTCCCTTACCAGTCTCCATGTGTCTTCTTTTTATATACTTAGTTATAAGAATTCTTTTTGAAAAATTTCAATGCATTTATTTATTCTGTTAAAAATATTTTTATTGTATTTTTTCCATTACTATTTAGTCCCCTTATACCCACTTCCCCCACTACACTGCTGTCCATTTCCATTAGTTCTTTTTCCTTTTGCTTGGTCCTTCCACTCCCTAAACTCCCTCCAGCTTTAGCTGTCATCCTGCTCTCTTATGAGTCTGTCTCTATTTTACTTGTTAGTGCAGTTTGTTCATTAGATTCCCCGTATGAGTGAAATCATATGGTATTTTTTTTTCTCTGACTGGCTTATTTCACTTAGTATAATGTTTTCTCATACTGTCACAAAGGGTAAGATTTTCTTCTTTTCCACGGCTGAGTACTACTCCATTATGTAAATGTCCCATAGGTGTTTTATCTACTTATCTACTGATGGACACTTGGGCTGCTTCCATATCTTGATGATTGTAAATAATGCTCCAGTGAACATAGGGGCGCTTATGTTCTTTCAAGTTAGTTTCTAGGTTCTTTTGGACATATTCCCAGAGGTGGGATTGGTGGGTCAAAAGGCGGATCCATTTTTAATTTTTTGAGGTATCTCCATACTGCTTTCCTCAGTGGCTGCACCAACCTGCATTCCCACCAACAGTGCAAGAGGGTTCCCCTTTCTCCACGGCATGACCAGCACTTGTTGTTTGCTGATTTTTTGATGATAGGCATTCTGACAGGTGTGAGATGGTATCTCATTGTGGTTTTAATTTGCATTTCTCTGATTATTAGTGACATTGAGCATCTTTTCATATTTCTGTTGGCCATCTGTATGTCCTCTTTGGAGAAGTGTCTATTCAGGTCCTTTGTCCATTTTTTAATTGGGTTGATTTTTGGGTTTTCTTTGGTGTTTTGTTTATAAGTACTTTATACATTTTGTGTATTAACCACTTATCTGATGTATTGGCAACCATGTTCTCCCATTCTGTGGGCTGTCTTTTTATTTTGTTGATGTTTTCCTTTGCTGTACAAAAACTTTTTAGTTAGATCTAGGCCCATTTGTTTGTCTATTTTTCCCTTGCCAGGCGAGATAGATCCAATAAAATATTACAATAAGCAGTGTCTGAGATTTTGCTGCTCATGTTTTCTTCCAGGATTTTTATAGTTTCAGGTATAACATTTAAGTATTTAATCCATTTTAAATTTACTCCTGTGTGTGGTGTAAGAAGGTGGTCTAATATCATTTTTCTGCAGGTATCTGTCCAATTTGCCCAACACCATTTATTGAATAAACTATCTTTAGCCCATTGTATGTGTTTGCTTCTCAGTCAAATATTGACCGTAAAGGTGTGGGTTTATTTCCAGACTCTCTATTCTGTTCCATTGATCTATGTGTCTGTTTTTATGCCAGTACCAGGCTGTTTTGACTACTATGAACTTATAATGTAGTTTCATATTAGGTAATGTGATTCCTCCAACTTTGTTCTTCTTTTTCAGGATTGCTCTTGCTATGTGGGGCCTTTTTTGGGTTCATATAAATTTTTAAAAATATTTCTAGTTCTGTGAAATACGTGATTGGAATCTTGATAGGAATTGTGTTGAATCTGTAGATTGCCTTGGGTAGTATGGACATTTTAATGATGTTAATCCTTCCTATCTATGAACACAATATGTGCTTCTATTTATTTGTGTCTTCTTCAATGTCTTTCTTCAATGTCTTGTAATTTTCCATGTACAAGACTTTTACATCCTTGGTTAGGTTTATTCTTAGGTATTTTCTTTTTGAAGCAATTGTGAATGGTATTGTTTTCTTAATTCCCATTTCTGTTAGTTTGTTACTGCCATATAAAAATGGAGCTGATTTCTGGATATTGAGTTTGTATCTTGCTACTTTGCTGAATTCATTTATCAGTTCTAGTAGTTTCTTGGTAGGAATTCTGTTCAGCTTGTCTTCAAGTTGTCCTCCAGGATTGTTGTTCTAAAACAGTTTTAATTTTAATGTGTATATGGGTAGTGGTAAGTACAGCACTTACCTACCCTGCCATCTTGACTGGAAGTCCAAATTAATTTTATTAAAAAAAAAAAACAACCATTAATAGCATAGTATAAAAGATTTCTGCATGAGTAAATGGCCCTGTGAAGTGAAGCTGACCTTTTCAATGCCCGTCTATAGTTAAAATAGACTTTTTGATGACTTCTTTCTAATGTGTATTGCATACTTCCAGCTCTCTTTGAGAATATGCAAAACCATTTAATTTCTAATGTGTATTGCATACTTCCAGCTCTCTTTGAGAATATGCAAAACCATTTAATTTCTAATGTGTATTGCATACTTCCAGCTCTCTTTGAGAATATGCAAAACCATTTAATTTCTTGATACAGGAGTTCAAGAGTTGTCTGTCATATTATAACAGGTGTACATAAAATGAGAAATATAGGATGTTTGCTTCTGTATTTAATCATTGTGGTTTTGGAGATAGTGCTTATCAGAATAGCTGTTCATAAATAGGAAGAGATTGTTAATGCCTCTGGCAGTTTTTCTTTATAACTTGTCCATAGCTGTATTTCCTACTAGTTTTTTTTTTAATAGAAATGAATTTTAAGTACATAGTTTATATTTTCATTGTATTTCTTTTGCAGAGGAAAAATTAGTGCTAAATCTGAATATCCCTCTGGGAGATCCTTTGCAGCCAACAAAGGTAAAGGACCCAGAAACAAGAAAGATTATTCTCATGGGTAAGATCAAGAATAATATTGAAAATGCTTAATTTAATAGCTAATACGTACAAACTGCTGGCTTGCTGACCAGCCTGTCTACTTTCTCTTTCTAGCTCTTTCAGAACCAATGCCTAGTAGAGGGCCTAACTTCAATAAGCAGCCCATATGAGGAATACTCTGGGGGAGCACTGATGCCAGACAACTTTTAGGGGACCTATTGCACCTTACGCATTTGTGTTCTGGGATACAGGTGTTACTGTCAGGCATGTTGCCTTCCCTGATAGGGTCCAGGTCTTTGACCAGGAGGATACATGGGGACAAGGGCTGTTTATGAGGAACTGTAGCAAGTTATCAGGCAGAGAGCAGGATACACTCTTACTATGAGACCACAGAGGGATTGTGGTCAGGATTTGGAAAGCCTTCTTGGCAGTGAGGTTCCAATGATGTTACCTGGGACATGAAACCTTTGGGGGATGACTGGCAAGTGCATCAGTCAGCCAAACAAATGCCACACTTAACTTGAGGGTTGGCACAATGTTGTAGATGCCTCCTGCTCTATTGAGTAGGCATTAGAAGTTAGTATCCTGGCTGACCATGGGAGGTCCCAAAGGATGAGTGTAGTGTGGTGGGAATAAGTAGAGGACACTTTCAGTGAATACCAAAGACCTTTTATCCTAAGTCATAGGACATATAGGTCAAACCGGAGAGACTGTAATAGTATTCATACTTAAAAATTTTACAGTGAAGTGAGTTTCATTTGAATTCTTAAGTAACAAAATTATTTTTACATTCAGATTATTTATTTGGTAGCAGAGATAGAAGTACAGAGAATTTCATTTAGTGTCTTAACTAAAAACATTGCTGTACTGTACCAGGTTAGAAATGTTGTGTGTGTTGTTAGGACTTCATCACTTTTTGTCTGTTTCTTGAGTCTGTGTATTTTGTATGTCCTGTGAAGTGGGATTACTAGCATGCCCAAATATCCAGGGTAAGTCAGAAGCTGATAGAATAATGTATTAATTGTAGAACTGGAAAGGTTTATAAGTAAAAAAGAAACTCAAAAGGGAGTTAGTAATTTGTGAGCAACAATTAGAACTGTCGTTACTTAGAGCATTTACCTGATAAATAAAAATCTTGTTATGTAATAATTAGTCAAATAAACACAAAGGAATATATTGGCATGAAGATGATATGTTTGTATTGTGGGCTGTGTTAAACTTTTTAAATATATGGAAGTCTTTCTTATTTCTTCGCTACTTTTGTTTTTTGTTTGAGCTTTAATAGAAATAATAGTAATACTGCCATTATTATTGTTAATAGCTAAGACTTAACTAATGTTTACTTTGTGCCAGTGTTTTAATACTTTGCACAAGTTAACTCATTTGATTTTACAACTCTAACATTAACTATTATTATTTTATAGAAAAGAAAATGTAGGCACAGAGAAAGGATAAATAGCTTGGCTAAGGTTACACAGCTTATAAGACAGAATTCGATACCTGGCATTGTAGCTCCAAAGTCAATGATTTTAATAACTTTTGACTTTCTAAGGCAGGTTTATGTCTAGAATGACTATTATAATTGAGTGTCTATATGTTATATAATTGAGCAATATCATTACTATTGCCTTATATTTATATTAATATTTTACCCTTAGATATTTTAAGGCCACGAGATATGTATCAATTTTCAGTTGAACAAGCTGAGTTGAAAGTATATAAAACATTGGATACACCCATTTTTTCTACTGGAAAATTGATATTAGGACCACATCAAGAAAAGGGAAAGCAGCATGTTGGCCTGGATACATTGGTGGGTATATTTCTGTATATATTTATGTTTTACTATTGGTACCTTTCTGTTTTATTGGACATGATGTGACATTAAACATGCTGTTTTCTTACAAATGATACCTTATTATAGTGCACAGATACTTCTTTTATTTGTTATATCTGTTTAGAGTTAGTCATGCAATGGTTATTTAAAAGTTTCAGTGTGTAGCAGTATAGCCTTGAGATTCAAAAGTTTAAGGAATGGTCTTTACTTAAAAGAATGTTAGGATATTGGTTTGCACAGAGATTATTAGAATTTTAGAGCTGAAAGGGGTTATTAAGATTTAGTCTAAATCTCACTTCTTCAGTCATGCAGTTTAGCAGTAAAGAACTTAAGAGACTTCTTCCAAATCATGTAAGTATTTAGCAGCAGACTTAGAATTGGAAGCTAGTTGCTTCAGTAAGTATCAAATAATATGTTACTGTATATAAGTAATATTATAGGCTGAAGTTATAATGAGATTCAAGGTGAGTCAGCCTCTATCTCTACACAGGGAGATACACACTCCTGTAATATTGGTCTGATGTATATGATATTTCTGTCTCTGAATTTAAAAATTATGGAATTGAAAATCACCAAGTTTTAAGAATATTTAAAATTATATCAGCATTTAAAACATATTATATCTAAGGCACATTCTTCAGTAAATGACATTTCTGCAAGTTACGAAATCATTGGTTACTGGGGGTATCACATTCAAAACAGTTCTTTATGCTGAAAAAATTAAAGTAAGCTGAAAAAGGAGAAAAGGAAAAAACATCATTGAGTTTATATTAACAATGAAGGGCAAATTGAGGCAAGGAAAGGGAAAGGTACACATGAGAGTCAAAAGAGTAATTTATTACTACATCAGTATAACTAGAATCCAGATTTAAAATATTTTAAAATATTCTTTAATCCAATCTGAAAATGTTATAGAACTCCAAACATTTTTAACTAAAAGAGTAAAAATTATAAATTTAACTAACTAAAGTAATATATGATTCCTGTGTAATCTTTGAGGGACAATTAATAATGAAGATAAAGCATTATGAAATGTCATCACTAAACTAATAGTATTTACCTATTAAAATGCAATGCCTTTGCCTTTATTATACAAAAAGAAGTTGGAATAATAAGAGCTTAAAAATGCTTAACATGGCTAATATTTAAAGGACTCCATATTAAAACACAGGATGCTATATTTTATAATTACTGAATTAGTAGAAGTTATTGGGAGATTATTTGTACTCATTCACCTATGACTCTTAGGTCAGAAATTTTTCCTAGGAAAATAAATGAAAAGTTAGGGAAGCTGAACATATGTGGTTAATCATTGTAACATTGACAGCAATTATAATAATTAGAAACCATTGAAATGTTTTGCAGGAAGAAAATGGTTATATTTATATTTTGACTTAGTAATGAGATAAACCATATGATGATAAGCATTTATTTAGCACTTACATGTTCTAGGTACTATACTGAGCATTTTATATTAGTTTATATTATATATTATTAATATATTTTATATATTAAATATACATTATTTTTAAAAATAGCTACATAGAAGACCTTGAGGAGAAACATTTAAGCAAACTATACAAGAAAAAATATTCTATATTTTCCTTGTTAGAATTTAAAATAGGAATGACAGAAATTTGAAGGAACTATAGAAAAATAACATTTTATTAAGTGATTATAGCTGATTTTTATTTCTTCTAAATGTTGCCTTTAAGTTTTCATAATGAAAATTAGTAGAAGTTTTGATAAAAGGGAGTAATTTTACATTTTTGAAACATGAAGCACACTTTTAAATAGTCATCTCTCAGTACCAGATAGCTTCAGGACTCATCAAATCCTGTACTCGTTAACATTTGACAAGAAAAAACTGTTTCATTACTAGGCACTTGCTTGGGAGTCATCAGACTTGCTAGAACTTGTATCAGTCATGATACCCCCCTCTCCGGCCCCCCACCAAGAGGAAATGCTTCATTTTTTGGTACTTGTTGGTTTCAGCACTCCAAATTAATGATGGGTATCAAAGCACCACTCTATAGGTTTTTGAGAAACAAATAAAAGAAGGATAAGATGGAAAACTAGCATAGTTCGTTAACTCTTTTCTTCAAATTTAGTGCTAATCTCTCAGAGAGAGAGAGAGAAACATTGTAGTAGATTTGTTAAAATCAGTTCACACAAGAACTAACAAATTAACTATGAGAACTTTCCTATAAGAGATTAAGAAGTAGGAAAATTTAAAAGTTAAGTGATGTGAAAACAGAAAAAAAGCAGAAGACAGAAAGTAAACAAATGAGCAAAGGGTAGAAATATTTGAAAATTAGACAGTGAATGTCATTTTGACAGGTATGGCAAATAAAGGGAAATAATTAAACATTTATTTTGTCTTATATAAACCATGTTATTAGTTAACTAAATAATAGATGAGGGGAAGTTTGTCCTTGTTAGAAATATTGCAAGTAATAAATGAAGAAGGATTTTCAGAATGCAGTATTACTATTTTGCAACTCCTGATAAACTATTGGATCTAGGCATTGAGCATGAGTGTCTGCTCACATCTAAAGAGTGCAACCAGGTGTTATGTGCCTCCTTCTGGAAAAATACAAGATTGTCTGTGAAGTAGTACAGCTCGCTCCACCTTCTTAAAAAAAAAGAAACAAAGAAGGAAAAAAAAAACACCTGAGTTTGTTCAAGTCTCTGCAACTACCAATTTACAGCAAATAAAGAATAGCAGACCTTTCAAGTGATGCTCTGGGCTTGTATTCAGCAAAATCCAGATGTGCAAAGATTTTTTTTACACAAACTTTGCTGCTTTACTTTTCTAATTCATAACCTGCAAGGAGTAAAAAAGACAGAACAAGGAGAAACCTGTAGACTAGGCTTTCTCAACCATAGCACTGTTCACATTTTGGACTGGATAATTTGTTGTTGCGGTGCAGGGTAAGAAACTATCCTTTGCATTGTAGCATGTTTAGAAGCATCCCTGGCCTCTACCCAATCAAATCTGGTAGTACCCTTCTAGTTGTGAAAATCAAGAATGTCCTCAGACATTGCCAGTTGTCCCCTGAGGGTCAAAATCATGCCCAAATTGAGAACCACTATAGACTGAGTGATTTAAGACTCTTACTTGGATCCCAATTCAAACAAACCCTAAAATTATGATATTTAAGAGATAATTGGAAATTTGAACACTTTGATATTAAATATTCATTTAGTTTTAGGTATGATGGCAGTGTTGTCCTATTTTATAAAAAATACCTGATCTTGCAGTGCACACTGAAATATTTACAGATGCTTTATGGTTCTGGGCATTTCAAAATAATATGGAATAGGGGAAGTAGAGAGACTTTGAATAGGGCTGGTTGTGGGTGTTAGATATTCATAGGAAATTCTATTATGTATTTCAGACTTTTTAGTGAGTTGTTTGCAAAAATGGGAAGTGGTGTGCTTAGAGAGCCTTACTGAATAATAAGGAAAAAACACGTAAAAATATGCTTGACTTTCTAGGTGGTATTGTTTGTTACCATTTGTCTTTTAAATTGAGGCAAATTATTTTTAGATGTAATAACAGTATTTGTTTTATTAAATTATAAAACTACCTGCTCTTTTCCCACTTAGGGAATTAGTATATGTAGTAGTTACGAATATGATTTTGGAATTAAGTGCCTGAGTTCAAATCCCAACTTTGCCATCTACATTGTGACCTTGGAAAGTTATACCCCTCTGAACTTCATTTTCTTCATCTGTGAAAGCTATTAAAATAAGACCAGTTTCACTAGTAGGGACATACATTAGATGAGTAAAAGCAAAGTGCCCAGAAGTGGCTGGTGCAAAGTATGTGCTATATAGGTGCTAGCTGCTGTTGTTTTTCTGGTATTTTAGATTGATTTACAAAATGGTAAAAAAAAAAAAAAAGAAGAAGAAGAAGAAAAAGGAGAAGAGGAGGAATAATTTTCTATGGCAAAATATTCTTGATGGCTGAATCTCAAAATTTGAGTCTCAGTGTTTGAAGGCTTTACATCTTTTATTTAGCTGCCCCCCAAAACAGATCATTGTTATATCCTTCCATGTATGAAATATAAAATTTGCCACATTTGAATATGGAAGCCTGTGTGACCAAGAGTTAGATTTATCTTCTTTTACTTTCTTAATGTTGATTCTTATTTAAATGTATGATTTTATTTTGTTTTTGCTTTTTGTTCTCTCTTTGACGCACCAGTTAAATAGTTACATGTCCCAAGCATGTAACTTTTAAAGAAGTTACATAATACCTAGCTATTTTTCCAGTATAGCTAAGTGGTATTCTTTATTAGTAGTTCTGAATTTTCAAAAGCCAATAAATAATAAGGAAGAATAAAATTTCTTTTGTGTTTTCTATTGCTATGTTAACAACTTAAAACATTTAGTGACTTGCAATGTAGGTTAGAAGTCTGGTGGGCTGGGCTACGTACTCTGTTTAGCTTCTTACAAGGCTGGAATCACGATGTTGGGAGACCTTATTCCTTTTTGGACGCTCTTAAGATGAGTCTGCTTTCAAGTTCACTCATATGGTTGGTAAAATTCAGTTTTATGTGGTTGTAGGACTGCGCTTCCCTTTTCCTCACTGGCTGTTGGCCAAGGTGTCGTTCTCAGCTTTTAGAAGTAGCCTATATTCCTTGCCTCATGGCCCTCTTATCTTCAGTGCTAGCAGCACCACAGCCCATTCTCATGCTTTAAACGTCCTTGACTTCGCTACTTTATCTCTCTTCTTCTTCCAGCATGAGAAATTCTCCATTTTTAAGGGTTTATGTTATTAGATTGGGTTTATCTCAGTAATCCAGGATAATCTCCCCATCTGGTGGTCCCTTTTGCTATATATACTATAAGAATTCTGGAGGTTAGCACATGAGTATCTTTCAAAGGCAGTTCTTCTGCCTACCATCTTTATTGTAAATTTCTTTGGAGTATAGTTGTTGTGATGGATCAATTTGAAATGAGATTTTAATTTTTTATTTTACAGGTTTTTTATGTTAACTTTGGTAACCTTTTATGTACCTTACATGAAACACCTTATATAATAACAACTGGGGATTCGTTTTATGTTCCTTCAGGTAAGAATGCTTAAAGACATTTTCTTTCACATGGTTAAATATTTATATATTGCTCATGAGCACTGTAAAAATGGAAGCCACATTGGTCAAAATGAAGCATGATGTAACTAGTGCCAAAGAAGTTTGGCACATATATATTTTTTAAATTTTGTCATTAGGTAAGTATATTGTGTTTTGATGCATGAAAATTGAACAAGAGTTGTTTAGAATATTGCTGAATATAAAAATATCTAGTTAGAAAATACATTGTTTTATCCAGGGTGGAGGGAAAATTATTTCCCTTGTGTTATCTCTAAGACATTAGGTAGTCAAACAATTGTAGTAGATTATTTTGAACATATAGAATAGTATGCTTCATCAGCTGTTGAAGAACACTTCATTGGATATAGGAATCTTCATATCTTCCGTCATTCATTCCTTCCTTCAACAGTTGTAATTGAGAGTCTATTAAAATGCATAGCTCTAAGAGTGTGGGACACATAACAGGCAAAATTTCTGTCCTCATGTAGCTTACATTCTAATGACAATAATAGCAACTTTGTCTTTTGTATGTGTCAACACTATTATGAATATTTTACATTTATTAACTTTATTAATCTTAATATACATCAATTTCTAATATATAAAAAGTCACAGTATGGTACTCAGTGCTATAAACCTTCCTTTAGTGTGCTGTTCATCTGTATTTCACTTTTTTTGTTATTTATTACCTAATTTAAGAACATTATTTGCTTTTATTTTTTTAACTTTGAAATTTTATTTTACCTTTCGTACTTACTTATATATACATAGGTCTGATTTAGGAGAATCCACAGCAGTTCCAAAGACCTAGTAACCATTGAGCTCAGAGAGATTTTCTTTTCCTGTACCCCTTTCACCCTTGTGTTTGTGATCAAAATGAAGTGAAATTTACATTCTTTCAAGCCACAGACAGTGGTTATTAAGGAAGAGGTACTTTGGGATAGATGAATTGATTTTTGGTTCCATATACTTCAATTGCCTGAATGATGACTAAACATGTAACCATAAGGAAATACCTTATGGAAATAATTTTTAATTTTATTTTCTTATCACTTTACTTCTAGGTAATTATTACAACATCAAAAATCTCCTGAATGAGGAAAGTGTTCTTCTTTTTACTCAGATAAAAAGATGAAGGATGAAGCAAAGTTTAAATATGTGTGTGCATGTATGTGTATATGTATAGGCATATACCCACATGCCTGTAGATATATAATAGTTTGTGCAGTTGGGACATTTAATTTGTAATTATTAGTGAAATTTTAAAATAAAAATTTTATTTAGTTGTGTGTGTACTTGTATCTGATAAATATTTCAAACTCCTATATGTGTCTTCTAATTTTCCACAAATTTACACAAAGCCTGTTGTGATGCCCATATTCTTAGAATTTTAATAACACAAAAATAATATCCAAATCACTGCTCCCACAGTGAAATATAGGATACTTTTCTGTGTTAGAAGAGATCTGATTAATGTGTCTGTTCATTTAAAACATCTTTTCCAAATATTAATTTTAAGTCACTAATCAAAATAATCCAGTAATAAAGAACTGTGGTAAATGGTACACCTGTATTACTTTTCTAGGGCTCTTGTCACAAAGTAGTACATGCTGGGTGGCTTAAAACACAGTGTTATTGTTTCACAGTGTCAGAGGTTAGAAGTCTGAAATCAGTGTGTTAGCAGGGCCATGCTCTCTCTGAAACCTGCAGATTTCACAATAATGCTTCTGTTTAGAACTTATCTTTCTATTAACCAAAGAGTCATTGTGAACAATCATTACAGAATGACTCAAGCTTTCTTCTTAACATTACCATGTACTAAAGATAGATGAAACAACCCAAATGTCCATCAAGAGGGAAATAAAGTGGTATGTTCATAAGGGATACCACTCAGCAATAAAACACATTTCTGATGGAAAATGGTGTACAGACTGATATACACAACACTGTACCATAGTAGGGACGGGGGTTGGAGGGCCAGGCGACAAAGGTGAAGGAATTAAGAAGTACAAATTGATAGTTACAAAATAATCATGGGATGTACAGTACAGCATTGCAAATACTGTCAATAATATTGTAAGTATTGTAAGTAACTGTGTGGTGCCAGGTGGGTACTAGACTTACTGGGGGGATCACTTCATAAATTATAAATATAAATGTCTAACCACTGTGCTATACACTTGAACTAATATAATATTGAATGTCAACTGTAGTGAAGTCTTTGCTAAAATGATATCTAAGCTCATACAGACTGTTACCATTAACCACTACATTTTCCCTTTAGTATGTTTTACACTTTCCTGTTTTTTTGCATATCTAATAATTTTTTATTGAAAACTAGACATTTTAGGGAATACATTGTAGAAATTCTGGATTATATTTTATATCTAAGGTTAAAAAATTTTTTTATTGCATTTGTTGCATTGACATTGGGGTCTCTTGTGGTTCCACATGAATTTTAGGATTGTTCTTCCTATTTGAAAAATGCCATTGGATTTATTATTGTTTCTGCATTGAATCTGTAGGTGGCTTTGGGTAATATTGGCATATTCACAATATTCTCAGGTCAATAAACAAGGGATAGCTTTGAATTTATTTGTATCTTCCTCAATACATGGTTACATAGCAGATTCATCATGTGGCTGAGAGGGGCTGGAACCAGGTTATAGGGTTATTTCAAAATCTGCAGTTGGATTGAAGTTGGATGGCCTGCCTTGGGGCACAGATAGGCTTGTCTCCCACGTGGTTGCTGGGCAGGATTATGGCTAAGAGGGAAAGAAGCCTGGGCCTGGCTGCTTCTGACTCTACAGCTGGGACTAAGATAGGCAGGCAGTTGGGATTCCTACTGGGTCCCTTGGCAGATGGTGATGGTGTCAGGAGCGAGGTCAAATGGCTGCAGCTGGGTCTACAAGTGGACAGGGCTGTTTGGATCTGTACCCTGGACCATGATGGGCAAGTATGCCACCTGGGCCCAAGTCTGCCTTCTCAAAACGGCCTTCCTTGGTCTTGGGTTATACTGGGGTTTTATAATCTACCTGGATTCCAAATCTCCCAGAAAGGCACTTCCTTTTCTTTTTTTTTCTTTGCTGTGGATAGCTGCCAAATTATTGTTGCTGAGAGGATGGATCTTAAATGTTCACAACAGCACAAGTCCCCTTTTTATAACAAATATTTTACTAAGTTTCATTAATACCCTGAAACAAAATTTCATGATAAATGTAGTCTGTACTATACATAATTTAAATAAACAATATAATGCTTTAACTGTATTATAAAGGAGGAAGGAAAGGAAAGGAAAGAACTATTAGAGAAAAAAAGAGACTGATGCTTCATTTTCACTAAGTTTTTTGTATTTTTATTGAGTCAGTGTGTGAAAGTGACTACTTTCAGTGTCATGCTTTATTTGAGAGGACATGATGCTAGTTTTAGATATAAGGGATTATAACTAATTCCTTGGTTTTAACAACTATCATGGGTATTTGTGTGAATGAACTTTCTTTGAATATTAAACTTAGTTGAACTTTGATCTGCGTTGATAGGAGTACTAATGTTGGAAGTGAGGCCTCATGTGTGTTTTCAAGTCTGTGTTCTGCAAACACTGATAAATTTGTCAGCTGCTGCTTAGAAAACATCATTGTTCATTCATTTTATCATTTAGAAGAAATCCAATATCTTGCTTGTGATTGGAGGGAGCATTAATTTTTCTAAGAGCTAATTTGTCTGGAAGCACAGGTTATGTCAACTGAAGTTATCTAGGTCTTTTTTTCCCTTTCATTCAGAAAGGAAACAAGATGAAAATGCTACACTGTCAATTGAAAACAGAATTTTTAGAGGAAAGCCAAGTACTCAAGGCCACCCAGCGCTTACAACTTATATATCTGTAAATGTCTTTCTGGCATGGATCCAGACAGATAAGTGAGTCTGGGGTGATAAAGGGGCAAAAAAACAGGAATCTGCTATGTAATCACATGTATTTAGGGTTTAGGAAAATATACAAGGTAATCACTAGTGAAACCCATGTTACAGCTAAATAACTTTCCTTGGTGTTTTTTATACATGACATACATTAGTTTTCCATATATTTGGGAGTAAATATATGTTATGTATATGTCTATTTGATACATATATAATACACACCTATATCTACCATCTATTTTTTTAAGTTTTATAACAACACAGTAAATAGATATTCTTGTTTAAAAAATGTGGAAGAAGAATTCATTATAAGGGTAGTGGGTACATGATACTACTTCAAAGTGAACTGGGCTCAATAAAGAATAATGCCTGTTCTAGACACAGAGGTAAACTGTTAAATCTCTGCCACTACGATGGTTCTATTAACACTGCTGCCTTTGCTGCTATGCTACTGATCCTACCTTCAACTCTCATGACCTTGCACCGAATGCTCAAAACTGCCAAGACCACACCCAGTGGCAGAAGGACTGCAATTATTCAAGCTTTTGGAAATCAAGGAAATAACCGGGCTGCTAAAATTCAAGTATATGCACGCAACCAAACTTTTGGGTGTCTAATAGGCATATAAATCCATCTTCACAGTTTGTGAACTTACAAGATTTTTCCAATTAATGTAGCTTTTCATAATAATATAAATACATTCTTCCTACCCAAAGGAATACAATCTAATTCATTAATCTCAAGGTTTCCTTCAGTGCTATAATGGCCCTATCTCAATATTCTGCAATTCAAGGATTAAATGATAAAATTAATTATTGACAGGGTACCAAGTATACGAGTATGTACTGTGAAGGTAAGGAGTGCAAAGAGAGAGGGTGACAGTGCAAATGAGATTCATGAATGATACATCAAGGAAGAAATATTCTACTGGCCTTGTTTCTGCAACTGAAGATTAGGATATAATTGATTCTTTTACTATTCTCCACTAGCCATTCCATATTTACCTTTGCCTTCGGTCTTTCAGAAGTTGAGTTCTTTGTTTAGTGTGAGAAATCAAACTTGTGAGAAGAATGTGAGCTTTCTGTATTACAGCCTGATGAAATTTGAAATAATATTAACCGTTTTTCAATTAACTTAAAATTTTAGAACTATTTTGATTTACAGGAAAGTTACAGTGGTAGTAGTTCCATGTACCTCACATGAGTTTCCTTTATTTGCAATGTAAAAACTACTTTCTTTTATTATTACTCCCTTTACCTTCCCAACCCCTTGTCTTAGAGTTGCTTTCCCTACTGGCACCCCATGCAAATAGGTTCTCCTTTGGATCTGGGATAACTTTTACAGTCCTTTACATTTATTATTTCCTTTTTCTTCATATTTTTCCTTGCCACATGACAATAGGTTATAATGAATTTATCAGAGAAATTGAGTAACATGAGCTTCTTTAAAGTACCCAGCACTAATCTGGTGTTGCACTGCCCTGCCTCTTAAGTTTGAATGAGCATAGGTTGATAAAGACGCTCCAGGTTAATTTGGATGACAGGAGAATTTGTTTTTTAACATTCTTAAAATTACAAATTTTAAAATTACTAACTTTATTAAGGTGTAATATTAAAAATCATATTTAATGTATACAGTTTGATGAGTTTGGACATATGCACATACCCATGATCATCACAACATTCAAGATAATAAACATAATTCATTACCTCCCACAGTTTTCTTGTGCCCCATTTTTTTGTGGTAGAACCTTTAATATGAGATCTACCCTCTTAAATTTTTAAGTGTGCAATATAGTATTGCACTATAGGCATTATGTTGTACAGTGGATTTATCTTGCATAATTAAAGTGTCAAATGAACAGCAACTCCCTATTTTCATCACTCCCAAGACTTCAGCAACAACCATTGCATTCTTTGGTTTTATGAATTTGACTTTTAGATACTTCATACAAATGGAATCATGAAGCATATGACCTTTTGTGACAGCTTATTTCATTTAGTGTAATGTCTTCCATGTTCATTCATGTTATCATATATGGGAAGATTTTCATCTTTTTAAAAGTTTATTTATGTTCCACTGTGTGCTTATATCTTTATCCATTCATCCATTGATGGATATTTTTGTTGTTTCCATGTCTTGGCTATTGTAAAGTTGCAGTCAACATAGGAGTGCAGATAGTGCTTTAAGATCCTAATTTTATTTCCCTAGGATATATTCCTAAAGTGGGATTGCTGGATTATATGGCAGTTCTATTTTTAAATATTTTGAGGAAACTATATTGTTTTCCATAGCAACTATGCCATTTTACATTCCTGTGGATAGTGTACAAGGTTCAGTTTCTCCACATTTTGTTTTTTCAATAATAGCCATCCTAACATGAGCGATGATATTTCATTGTGTTTTTATTTATATTTCCTTGATGATTACTGATATTGAGCATCTTTTCATATACCTGTTGGCCATCTGTATGTCTTTGCAGAAATGTCTAATCAAGTTCTTTGCTCATTTTTTCTTTTTTGTTGTATGACTTATGTATTTTGCATATTAGCTTCTTACCAGTGTTATGGTTTGAAAATACTTTCTTCCATTTTATAGATTGTCTTTTCATTGTGTTGATTATTTCCATAGATATAAAGAAGCTTCATAGTTTGATATAGCCCCACTAGTTTATTTTTTATTTTATTATATACATTTTGGTGTTATCCAAGAAATAATTTGCCAAGATCAATGTCAAGAAAATAACAGGCATTTTTTTTACTTACCTTGATTTTTGAATTTTGCATATTATACATTTGTCCACATTTCTTTTCAATTTACTTTTCTCATGAGGAGTCCTAGTTTAAATTTCAAATGTGTTGTGATTATTTTTAGTTGACTTAGAATTAACGAACACCATTATGATGACTTATAGAACATATCACTTCTAGTGGAAAACTGTACAGACACAGGTACATGCTAGTGATTCATTGCCTAATGAGTAGAACTATAGAATACAAATAATGTATAAGACTTAGTTATCTCCTATATGGAGCTTAAATTTAATTAGAAAAGTAACCTATACATGTGCCAATGTGAGGACTTATAATTCTTGGAGTCTTCCAATGTCCATCTTATAGCTGGACATCTAGTACGTGCACAATAACTTCTTGATCAGTGAAATTATCTTTGGTTTAGCCTATTAAACCCATTCTCTGCTTAACTTGTCACTTATCAAGCCCCTTCAACCTAAGGACTTAATGTTTTACTATTTCTTACTATGAGTAGAGATAGTACATTGGAATGTATAAGCTCAAGGATACATTATTGTGTTATATGATATAAACTCAGTATACAAATTATTTTCAAAGATTATGTATCATACATAATGGATATTTGTATTCTATTGTATATAAAAAGTGGTATGTATCAAAGGATCTGACTCGGAGGAGGCATGATGAATATATATAAGTCAAGGAATTAGTTAAGTTTTGAGTGCTTTGTCACTGAATTTAAGTAAATAGGCAGAAGATTGTGGAATGTCAGTTTGGTCTTAGATATGTTATTTAGGACAGACTATCTTCTGTAACAGACATCCCCAAAATATCAGTAACTATCACAATAGAAGTTTACTTTTTGCTCACTCAAAATCCAAGATGTTTTTTGGGGGATGGTTCTCCTTTGGAGCTCTTTCCCAAGAGGTGAGAATACTCCTTAAGTACTCATCCTTAGGGACATGTGGTCAGAATCTCGAGTCAGACGATAGCATCACCAGCTCATTTGCTTCTATGTTAGGAATATTTTTAAATATCCGATTGGCCAAAAAGTTTGTCTTTTTCCATAAGCTAGTGGGGCTCTAGTAGTGCTTAGTTGTCTTTAACTTCATTTAAAACAATTTTGTTAGATTGTGTTGTGACAGCTGTCATATCAATGTGCATTAAAAAAGCATCAAAATTGGTGAATTTTTGTGTAGCCATGTAAATACTGAAGATGGAAGAAAATATGCAACACCTTCAGCATATTATGCTCGATTACTCTGAGAAAGGTAAAAATGCAACTAAAATGAAAAAAAAAAAAAAAAGTTGTGCAGTGTATGGAGAGGGTGCTGTGGTCAAAAGTGGTTTGCGAAGTTTTGTGCTGGAGATTTCTCACTGGATGGTGCTCCACAATTGGGTAGACCAGTTGAAGTTGATAGCAATCAAATTGAAAAATTAATTGAGAACAGTCAACGTTATACCACGCGGTAGATAGCGGACATACAATATCCAAATCAACTAAGTTACTGATAAGAATGAAAAATGTGTCTTTTATGTTACAGAAAAACCATACAGACTTTTTGGCAAACCCAATGGTATGTATTAGTAATTTGGTGCCAACATAATACTGTGTAACAACTGCAAAACCTTGCACTTAACATCAAACCTTTACTTATGAGTTTGTAGGGATTGGCTAATTTGGACATAGCTTGAATGATCTTGACTGGGTTTGCTTATTTGTCTGTGGTCAGCTGCTGGTCTGTGGCTAGATGACTCTGCTGATCTCGGCTGGGCTCACTCATATCTAGGGTCAGGTGGCTGTTACCTGATGTAGGATGACTTTGCCTGGGTGAGTGGGACAACTTAGACATTCCATATATCTTCCTTCCTCTAGCAGGATAGCTAGCTATCCCAGGCGTGTTCTTTTGGCAGTGTTAAAAGGAAAAGAGTAAGCAAGCAAAAAACATTCAAGGTTTCTAAACCTTGGCCAAAGGTTTGTTTTGTTGGCCAAAGCAAGTAACCAAGGGCAGTCCAGACTTAAGGGCAGAAAGTAGATTCCCTCTATCTCTTTGGTAAGAGGACCTGCAAAGTCACATGACAAAGGGCACAGAATCAAGAGGGGTAAATAGTTGGAGCCTTGTTAGCACTTCACAGTATGGCGTTTAGTTTAGTTTTTGTTGTTGCTATTATTAAGAAAGGTGATTTTTATGCTAAGTAAAACAAGTCAGTCAGAGATAAATACTGTATGAACTCACTTGTGTGTAGAATCTTAAAACATCAAACTCATTCATACAGAGAACAGATGAGTGGTTGGCAGAAGTGTGGGGAGAGTGGGCGGAATGAGTGAAGGTAATCAAAAGGTACAAAGTAAACTTCCACTTATAAAATAAGTAAGTCCTGGGGATGTCCATCATGGTGACTATAATTAATAATATTGTATTGTATATTTGAGAGTTAACAGAATGATCTTAAAAGTTCATAACGAAAAAGTTTTGTGCTCTGTATCAAAACTAGACTTGTGATCATTTTGCAACGTATACAGTATTATACACCTGAAAGCAATATAATGTTATATGTCAATCAATTGTACCTCAATAAAAAATGCAAGGTAATGATTTATCAATTGTAAAAAATGTACCGCACTAATGCAAGATGTTAATAATGGAAGAAACTGGTAGGTGAGGAGGGGAGGGGACATACGGGAATTCTCTGTACTTTCCACTCAATTTTTCTGTAAACCTAGAACTACTTTAAAGTCTTTTAATACTACTACCAATTATCAGCAGCAGCAGCAGCAGCAAGATAATTTTGTTGATTCTATTGAATGAAAAGCATAGTATCTCAATATTATTTAACTTAGTCATGCCTGCTAGCTAAAAGAAGATTAACAAAGTTTGAGAAGCTAACCCAGAGGTTTCAAGTTCAAGATAATAGACTAAGCACCATTTTTTTCAAAGAAATGGAACAGATACTTGAAATGGTTCCTGGTTCGGGTATTGGATTCTGAGAAAGAAGTAGAACAGAACTTGAGTCCTCAAAAACAGATAAAGAGGATAAATTAAAAAGGATAGGCAGCTGCATCCAAGGGTATAAAATGCTAAAATACTTTGTGGCCTTATTTTGTAAAATGGCAGCCCTGTATTCACGTTGCCTGGTTCCCAGGCTTTCTGCCCTACAGGGAAGCCTGCCTGTTGACAAGTGTCATGCCTTTACATCACACCCACTCCCCCCTTCAAATGAAAGGATTATTAGAGAAACACAAAAACCAAATTGCAGAGGAAACTCACAAAAGGAGGGAAAAAATGGGGAAGAGATCACAATAAATTAACACAACCATACTGGAAGAGGCAGAATCAATTCAGCTAAGAAAAGGAAATGTAAAAACAAAAAAAACTGTAAACAAAAATTTTAGTTGCGTCTTCAGAATTACAAAAGAAGAAATTTGACCCACAAAACAAGCGTGGTTATTGGTGAAAACAAGAACAACAAATAACAACAACAACAACAACAAAAAGAAACTCAGGATAAAGCAGATTTTAGGAATTTAAATATTGAGTAGGCATGCTAGAAAGGACATGGTTGAAATACCAACTGGAAATACAAGAGAGAGATAAATAAAGAGATGAAAAGGTTAAGGGATGAAGTAGAGAGGTTTAGTAGGTAAAAACATAGAAATTTCATAAGGATGGAACCGATAAATCATTGGCAAATATGTTCTCCCATACAGTGGGTTCCCTTTTCATCTTGCTGCAAAATCTTTCTGATAGTTTCTTTAGCTGTACAGATGCTTTTTAATTTGATGTAGTCTGTTAGTTTATTTTTTCCTTTGTTTCTATTGCCTCAGGAGATATATTGGCAAAAATATGGCTCTGCAGTATATCTGAAATATTATTGGGATGGTGACTTACATTTAAGCCTTTTATCTATTTGGAGTTTATTTTGATGTATGGTGTATGTCGGTGGTCTAGTTTCTTTCTGTCTTTCTTTCTTTTTTTTTTTTGCATATGCTGGTCCAGTTTTCCCAACACCATTTATTGAAGAGACTGTCTTTACTCTATTGTATGCTCTTGCCTCCTTTGTCAAATTTTAGCTGACCATAAAGTGTGGGTTTATTTCTGCACTCTGTTCTGTTCCATTGATCT